>JAJHUR010074007.1:0-11707 GCA_027495735.1 Lutjanus campechanus
GAGACAAACATCCAGAATAATGATGAGAGCTACAGAATTTTACCAGGTGTACAGACTCTCATCTGCCAATGCTGTTACAGCATCACCCTCGGCTTGAGGGACGAAGTGATATCAAATTCTGATGGAGCTTATCTAGAACCCTTCAGAGGAAATCTGCCTAATCAGGACATAAACATCTATTCCAGTTACAGAGAAATGACCAGTATCGCTTCTACGAAATCAACTGGCTTCCACATTTCTTAATCATCTCACAGAGCATGTGCAAAAGCTCAACAGCTTTTCTAAGCAGCCGACACATATTGGCCGATAGCCCGCAGGGAAGAGAGAGTGAGTTAATTAAGAGAGGAGCTATTTTAAAATACAGACCAAACACTGTTGCACAGTTGGCTGTCTCTGTGAAGAACTTGAAAGAGAGATAAAATACCTGCATAAGTAGGAAAAGCCTTGCCAACAGTTCCATTATATCGCTTCCTTTTATTCTGTGTATTTTTGAATACTGACGTAAGCAGGCAAGAAAGTCTTTGCCGTGCTGTAGATTGAGGGAAAGTTTCAACAGAAAAATGTCGTGTAAAGAAACATTTCTGCACTGTTTGCCTTCTTTAGAGCAGCTGAGGGAGAAGTGCCTTGCTCAAGGGCAGCTCAGTATGCCAGTCAAGGTGCATCAATTAAATTAACTGAGTGTTTAATGCACAGAGATGGAGAGCTCTGGATATCTTTATCCACATCCTAAAATGTGCTCTCAGTAGTGTGAAAAGCACTAAAAACATAAAAAGTGTGTTGCAGGGTGTGATAAGCCAGCAGGATATACAGCGATAGTGCCAGAGGGCTGACTTTTTTTTTTTCTTTTTTTTGAAGCTCATCTTATGAAGGACCAAATGAGTATAGATTTCCTCTCTCTTCAGCTCCTCGTGGCCTCTGAACCTGTGATTATAGTCCTAACAAATTACATCCTGGGCTCATAAAGTCACCTGGGGAGCCACCTCTGAAAATTAATTCTCTTTTAAACATTATGAATGAGAGTGCACAGTCATCAGACCTTAAAATGTGATTTTTATATTTAGCTGATGCAACCAGAGCAACGTGCAATGAATATGATATTTTAAAGGATCATTCTGGTATTTGTAATTTTTTTTTTTTTTTTTTACATATTTTGAGGTCCAAATAACTACCAGGTACAAAAAGGTTTGGAATTGGAATTTTGAATATTTAATGGTAGGGCCATTTTTTATAATAAAAATAAAAACTTAACTTTTATCATCACTAGATTCTTCTGATTCATCTCAATCTACAGTCACAATCAGCACTCATGGTGTTTACTCAGTGACATCATCTAACCTGTGATGAAGTGTTTGTCACAGATACACATACTGACTGGCCACTTTTACAGTGCTTGTTTTCGCCCAAAGGGGGGCATGGTCATGGGATGTGACGCACGGCTGCTCTCATCCACTGGTGTTTTAAAGGGTTACCTTTGTCACACAATAACACAAACAATAACAAACAACCAACAATAACTAACTGATTAGGGCACTGATAGACCAGCAACCCCTATTTTTTTCAAGGCAAAATGACTGTTTTTGTCAATGGCACCTGGTGGTTTTGAACAAAGCCATTTAATGGCTGTTTCTGGTTAAAAGAAGGATCTAACTCTTTCACAAAAGGTGACTCTCTATAGGGATCATATCCATAATGTTGTCAGACATTTGTGCTCAGACAACAATCTGAGCACGCCAGTGGCACAATCAAGCACTTAATTAGTGAACATACTTTCACAGGCACAGTTTCTCCCAAGTATTACAACGCAGCCATTGCAGGCCATTTTCGCAGCTGCGTGCTGATGTGATCTACTGGACCATTTCCAGAACTTTTGTACCTATCATGCATTTAGATCCCAAAATATGTAAAAAAAAATAAAATAAAATAAAATAAATATACCCAGGTTTAAATAAACCGAATTTACCCTTTAAGTGCTGTAGTTATTAGCCCAGAGTCAAGCACTATATTTTAGAAGTGCACAGCAAATCAAAGAATAATTATTTTCCAATAAGTGACATCTGTGCTTTGTAAGGAAACATAATTTTTTACTTCAAAATCAGTATCGCTACCAAATAAGTCGTACTTACCAATATGAGTCCTGATATGAGGGAGGAAGTGCCCGTTAGAGCCACGTAAAACTTGGGCGTCAAGGTGTTGAGAAACATGCTTACTGTGGAGAAGACAGAAAGAAAAAAAGTGTTTGAGCTCAGTATTAGAAACTAGAAAATCTCTCATCTATGCCAACAGAGGATACATCCGAAAAGATATTTGTAGAACCAAATGCTGTATGTCTATATGAAACTAGGTCACGTCTGTACAGAAGAGTGGTAAAGACTGCAAGGAAAACATCAAAAAGACTCAGAGGATCCAAGGACATTTATGATTTCAAGACATGAAACGTTTCATGCTAAAACACGCAATCCACATGCAGGGTTTGGCATTTTCCAGAGAGCCCTGCTGTTCAGACGTGAAATTACACGACACCAGGGGACCAACAAAAGCCTCGGTACAGACTGAAGATGCACCGTGGGTAGAAAACCTGGGAGGAAATTGAGTTCAGCCGGCAGCCTTAACTGAAACACAACATTCACAAGCAATTTAGAAAATTTTACCATGCAACTACAATGTTTAGTGTGGAAAAACTGGCTGCAAAGGGGCTGATAGAGGAGATAAAGTGGTTAATTTAACAGCATTGTATTTAATATGTAACAGCTGGTTAATTTTTCATGCCTAGTTCTCATTATAAGCTAAGCAAACAACCTTGAATGCTAGTTTCTGCGATGAGTAAGAGACTACAGATTCACTGCTTCTCTGATCAGCACATGTGAGTTTCATCAGTACTGTTGGTGACTATAAAATGTGATAGATGTCAGAATGTACTATTAAAAATGCAGTGAAGCATTATAGGTTTAACTTAAAAAAATAAAAACTTTACTCTCCCTTCAAAGCAAAGTCAGGTTTCTGTACAATTTATTTCCAAGTGCCAGTTATATGAGACCCTGTGAACTGGAAAATTACAACTCTGAGTCAATGATCCATATCAATTTAAGCCTTACAGTATAGAGCTGATCCATGCTCCTATTGAAACACCAGCCACCACCATTATTACGATACATACAGAAGTGTTAGAGGATAATGTATTTATAGTTAATGCAGCAGCTTGTTTGGCAATTTTCCTGCTCCTCCGTGGACTACGTTAAGAGTCATTGTCGCAAGTTACTCCTGCGTCCCGACTGTTGGAAGGATCGAATGTGTGACTAAGGTGTTTAAGCTGCAATACTAGTGATATTATTATGCTTGCAGGATGAAGCAACAAAACAGTGTCACAGAGTCCTCCTCAGCCATCTGTTTTCAATTTGTGTTTTCAATTTCACAAACATCTCCTTGAGAAAAAAAAAAATCACTGATTACAAAAGTGGAAGATGATATTTGGAGCGGTGACCTTTCTATTCATCATCTGAAAACTGCAGTTTAAAATGTAAACAACACTGCAGCGTTTTTCAGACTGAAGTTCTGTCTGTTCTGGATGGTGATTTTTGAAGGGGCCTGCTTTTATGCTTTGATACGTTAAGCTGGGTGTGAAGGAAGTGAATGGTAAGAATGATCATTTTTGCATTGCACCATTTATTTTTACTTAACAAAAAAACTATTAAAATTATGATTATGTGACATTTGTTGGGGTCTGGAGGCTTCAGAAGTGTGAGTGAGTTTTGTGTCCACCTGGCCAAAACATTTATTAAGCTATTTAGAAAATATGGTTAGACTTTTTGAAACCAGTCTAATTTCTTGTATGGCTGCCCTGTGCATTCTGTGTATCACCATAAGGATTACGTATCGATCTGAGATACTTCTGTGGCACCGATCGAATTGCTTTAATGCCAGTGAGTATGTATGAAAAATGTCTTGTCATTCAATACAAAATTTCAAGATTTAAGGACTTAATCTAATCCGCGTCAGTGAGCCATTAAGCACACAGCGTGCTTGTACCAAGATCTAATAATACTGGTGACTAGCTTTCTGACGTGCCATAGAGGCATGCAGGATTCATGGTCTTTGAATAGCTTCCTCTTTTTAAATGAGTAATTGTACTGTAATGCGTTATGGAATTTTCCTTTTGCTCATAAAAGTAAATCATAAAAGTACTGAAGCCAAGGTATCAGTACCGGTATCAAAAATTTTTGAACGATACCCAACCCTCTTTGCCATTCTTCAGCACAGTCAGTACTTTCTCAAATATCAGTAGTGAAGGTGATGGTGAGCAAACTGACAGGAACGACAGCCAAAATTACAAAAACATAATTATAAAGTGAAGAGAAAAGTTGCTTTAATAATAAAGTGTGACATTCCACTGATGTCTGGTTCTGCTGGTGGCCACAGGTGACACGTGGCTATAAGTTCAAGGATTCTCCCAGACCGATAAAGCGTTGTATTTGGGTGGGGGTGATGGGTTGTCATGTTAATTCCCTCGGAGTCACACTGACGATAGGGAGGGTGGGACAAAGACCCCACTCATACGAACCCCAGCCCCAATACCCACACAGAAACACGCACGTGCATAAACTAAGTGCAGCTGGCCAGCTATTCATCGCTGTGAAGTGCAGGCTCTCGTCCAAGCAGAAAAGGGTCTTTCAGATTGGCCTGTGGTCAAACAGGCCCAACAGCTGCTGTCAGCCTGCACTGGTGAGAGGATACTGCTGTCTGGCTGGCAATAGATTTCCTCATCTTTGTCAAGCCAGAAAAATTTGGTCATAATTGACATACGGTCTATTCACATAAAACAATAAAGCAGGGTGGGGGGAAAAAGTCACAGATTTAACTTCCAAAAACGAGTGATGAAATGATAAGTCAATAAATCAAAAATGTCCTGATTCTCTGTGTTCCGTATCATTTTAAATTAAATACCTGGCAGATTTGGACCTATGGGCAGAAAAAAAGTCATTTGAAAATATCACCTTGGGGTCTGGAAGCATAATATGGGCATTCCCCCCATCTGGAGACATTTTACAGACTGTACAACAATAATCGTTACAATCGTTAGTTGCAGCGTTATTTTATTTATCTTTGGACAAGACGCCTTTAGCAAGGTTGCATGATTAGAGAACAGATCCTCTTAACTGGATGTACTGGAATCAAGCCCCACAGACAAGAAATCATTCACCCTCCTTGTGTAGTTTAATTACATAATCCTCGGGTGAGGTTGTAACTTGAATTTCCCATTTGGAGATCAACTGAGTATCAAACTAAATTAAACTAAAATGTAATCAAGCCTCAATGTCACACAATTATCTTCAGAAAGAAAGATTCTCAGGTGTCATGGCAACATGGATAAGAGAGCCCCTTTTATGTGATTTTCTAGGAATTTCTTTTTAGACACATTTTTAAAATAATAGACTGAGCTGCATAACAGCAAATAAAACTATGCAACAAAGACTTCTGGATTCTTCCTTTTTTCCACGATGGTTTGTTCAAAACCTGTCGTGCATTTTTCACTATACAGACAGAGCGATTCTGCTTCACTTGTGGCATGCACTATATATAACAAGGTCACTGAGACTGAGTGTTCCTGTTCCCATCCTTGTGTGCAGCAAATGAAGCAATCATCAATCGAGCCAGTGAAGGGAAAAAGACTCTTTGCTATCAGGAATGTGTTCACCTTTGAACACTTAAACCACAGGAGTGGGAATTGTACCTCAGGACATTTCTCAGCAAATGTGACTTTTGTGTGTTGTAAAATTCAGCCCACTGATTGCAGCTGGCTAGACTCAACTCAACCCTAATTAATTTGGTCCTGCACATCAAAGATCTGAATAAGAATATCCTCGCGGTCATACAGCTACAATTGCACAAAAGGTGGTTGAGTGCCTCGCTGAAGGGTGTCTTGTTGATTTAACTGAAAGCCTACTGCTTTAAACAGCATGTCCATACGTCCTGTTCTCATTGAGGAGGTGTTGGTTTATGCTCTGTCAGACCTAATTCACAAGATATGGTGTCTGATCACATCAGAAATCAAAAGTGTTAAGAGGTTTTCCAAACGGCCACACTTGAAGAAAACAGCCAGCTGCTATTGAGGCGGGGGTAGAGGCAATATCATTAAAATTTGGGGGGAACAGCACATAATTTCTTCCCTTGAAGGCACTCATAGTAGGCCAGCACGATATGAGGAAAATCTGCAATGTGATAACATTGTTCAATATTGCGATGACTTGCAATGCATAAATAAATATTGTGTGTGTATATTAGTTTGTTCCCCTGCAAGTTGCCAAACATACCTGTGTTTGTAACATGACTTCTCTCTCCTGAATCCTAAATAATTCCACATACCAACCAAGCTTTCTTCGCTCCTCTCTCAGTCCTCACCCATCGTGCAAGCTAACCTCGCAGTCACCATGAAACTGACACCAATTAATCTGAGGGCAGCTGACAGCTAGCTGGGCCTTGACTGATTGGCCAAATGGTGTGAATGCACAGCCCATGTATCAAGGGCTCCATCTGATGAATCAAATGTTCGCATGCTGAGTGTGAATTAGGACTGTCCCGAATGCCATAACTTAGGATCATCTGAGGTGGGGGATCAGACCACCAAATGTTTCCACATTTTAACAGTGCAGTTATCATGGGCTCAGGCAGGCAGGCCATTGACAAAGCAACCTTCTGAGTAAATTATTAAGACCTTGCAGAAACATTATGTGCAGCAGTCCAGCTTGCCTCCCCTGAAACAGAGCTGTGCATCCCAGCATCAGTATTGCTCATGCCTCCAATGTTTTACCAGTCTGCGTCCAGCTTGCGCTGAAACCACTAACTCTCTGTCAGAGCGGCGGGGGTCTGACAGGCGACCAAGGCAGTGGGGGGTAGAAATGAGTCTAAGGCAGCACAGCCTGCTGTGTCTTTCTCTGCCAGAGACAGAGAGAGGGAGAAGCAGGTGGGTGCACAGCACAGTGACTCGTCAGCAGCACCAACTTCAGTGAAAGCCTGACACAGACTGACAAAACTCCAGCCGCACAACCGACCCCGAGGTGGCCAGCTGGGAAAATGTACATACATGAATAGACAAATACTAATTCTGCCGTTCGATCACCGTGGCAACGAACAAAGTTTTGAATAATTCGGTACAGCCATAGTGTGAATGCACTGTGCAAGTAAATAAAATAGACTTTCTTATTCATTGAATGTGCAAAGTGTTTACTGCGCATGTTCACATTGCGATGACGATGAAAATGCGATTTATCATCAGCATTTGTTCATAGTGTTGTACTTGTTTGTTTAAATGAAAAGTTAGAGAAATGGTTGTGTATCAAACTCTCTCTCTCTCTCTCTCTCTGCTGCTAGAAGTTCAAATCCAGTGTTGGATCAATGTTGGATCATCGGTTTCAGAAAGGTACAGAAATTGTCAGACAGATTCCAACATCAGGAAAAAATGTGGAGGGGTTTTCTGAGCTATTCAACTGTCCAACAAACAGTCATCGTTCATTATCAATGCATCTGTCAGTTACTTTTTCAATTAAACTTCTAAATCAATTAAATTCCCTAAAATAATATGTTCTAAGAGCCTTAAAGTCAAATATTCAAAAAAGAATCCATTTACAATATAAAACAGAGAAAAGTAGCCAATCCTCACATTTAAGCAGCTGTTTTTTTTTAATTAGCATGATGCCACTGCATCAGCTGGCAGCATCTTTTAGATGGGACTTGTTCTCATTCACAAACTTTCATTGTTGGGCCATGAATCTAACTGGTGATCCCGTTTTTATATCACAAGTTCACTTCTCCACCTCTTTGGCTGATAGCACTCCACAATTTATACTGGTGAAGAAGCAGCCAGAGAGCATGTTGCGAGGATAACGTGATGAATTGAGGGGACAAATTCTAACAGACAGACTCAGGACTAAATGTCACCGTAGACAACAGGAGATGTGACCTTTACTGAAGAGGGGACGGTCGGCAGGCTGCTGGCATGACCGGAATGATAAAAGACACACACTGAGACGCATGTGAACACACACACATTCAAACATACAACGGCTCTCATTAATGCACAGTCACACACACACACACACACAGATCTATGTCCTTTAACTACAAAAGAGAACAAATGACAAGTCTAGCCTATTTCATTACATATTATGAGAAACTCTTATGCTTTTAATATTACTACCAATATACCACCGTGTTGTGACAACTTTCATTGTAATGCAGCACAAGATTTGACTTTGCCTTCGCTTAGCTACGTGAGCACCTCCGTTTCTTATAAAAACAGACGTGTGTTTGATGGAACTATGAAAAGAGGTGGGCTGATAAGGGAGGACTGCACACTGCAGAAAAAAAACTGTCATATGTCTAAAAAGGCTGACACATATTCTGCCATACAACAGATATACTGCTGTGAAACTGACATAGATTACTTAAAGTAACTTCAACAAATACTTTGCTGTCAATGGCTGTTTGGGGTCTCCAACCCACAGATATCAGCAGACACTTTTATGGTGATGTTCTTTAAGGACTGTATAATTTTTTTTTTATATGACTTTCACCAGTGGTAGTCCAACTAATTAATTATCAAAATAGTTGGCAATTCATTTAAAAGCTGACAACCAATCGATTATTCGTTGCAGCTAAACAGCAGTAGCGAGCAAACCCCGCTGCTGTTTCAGAGAAGAAGCCACTGGCTGGACACAACTCTGGTATGTCACAAGGTGGCAACGTGTGCTGTGTTTTCTGTTATTAAGATTTATTTATTTCACACAAAAGTGTTCAAAAGGAGGAATTAATTAATAAAAACAAAGCAAAAAATAAACGACCACAAAAGACATTGTGATCAGCATCAGCTATCTGCCAAACTGTTATTTTAAACTTCTGTGTCAGCCCAGAATTTCCACAATCATGGAGCATCCCTAGCTTTCTGTCTTCAGCCTGGTGTTCAAAAAGTGAAATTGTATGTTCAGGTTGGATGTTCTGCTGCATTGCTCTAAATCTGTAGTACTGTAAATTAAAACTCTTTGAGTACACTGTTCATCGATTTTGGATGTGAGCAACCGCAAACACCCTGAAACATTTAATAGTGATCGTTTTATTTTAAATCCAGTGTGCTGGAAAAGGGACAAAACAATAAAACAGACAATGACTGAAAACATAAAGCCAAAGGCTCACAGAAATAGCTTTAGGACATCAATGTTAATGTACTACAGTAGCCAAGTCAGAGTCAAGACCTCATTCCTGCAGCGTAAGTGGCAGGCGTCTTATTTTAACAGCTGCCCTACACGTGTACAAGCAAGTCACTGAATTCCTTTAGAAATGCTTTGAAAACAGTGAGGCAGTGGTGAGTTTTAGCACCTACATATGTAGCTCAAATGTGTGTCCTACAGTATGTCATTACCACGTCTCATCAAAGGGAACTGCTGTATCATAAAACTGAGAAATGCTGTAAACTAGAAAACTATTCCCTTATGGGACTGGACTATTTGAGTTTCTCTTTTCATGTTTTTATATCACAAAGTGTTATAAAAGCTTAGCAGGCCAACTGTGTATTGGCTTGTTATTGGAAATTTCAGTACATTTTGTTGATGGGAAAGGATTCTAAAACCTATTTCCAAAAATCAGAGCAAGTTTCAGAGCAGCGTGTAGCCATGGCAGGGTGTCCTAATAAAGCAGCACTGCTTAAATAGATACATTAATGTCAAACATTATCATAAGAAGCAACATGTGAGTAACACGAGACAAAGTTTGGGAGCTCCTGCAGGCCACCTGCATCCTAACCTGAGTTGTAAGTCACTCCAGCTCGGCTGCTCATGCCTGAAATGATTGTTGGCAGGGCCCATTAGGGAGCACTTCATAGCCTGACTTGTGTGGCTGGCCCTGACTGATGGGGCTGCTAGCAGAGCCTGTCTGGGTCTAGCTACCTCTGTTGACCTTTGAGCAAGGCGGAGTGCAGCCAGCATCTGTCACAGCAGCAGTAGCAGGTAGGTTAGTCTCAATGTGCAACAAGTGCATGGATATTATTTACAGTGTTCCTGTATGTGTTGAAGATAAGATTTGGTGTTATTTTGTGCACATTTGCGTTTGTAAGGTATTTATCCGCAGGTTTGTACATAAACATTGTAAACCATGCAGAAGAAGTGACCAACTACATGAACAACACTGACAAACTGATCACTGTCCAGTACTGCCCGCAGACTTGTAGCTGTTGTTTGTAATACTAGCACTGCTCAATTCATGCTCCTCAAACTTATCTTGAACATGAAAAGGAAATACAGACATAGAAAGAGAGGGAGTCTGTCTTCCAAGGACAGACACAAATAAAGGACTAACTCAAAATCTCTCATGTGAAACTGTGGAGCTTTATTTTGAATGTCAGGAGAAGTACTTCCAAACAACGGATGTAGAGCCGGATCGGTATGTTTCCCCTTGTGTGCAGAAATACAGAAATGTTCTATGAAGTATCAGCAAAATCTCTGCCAGGAAGACCAGGAAATCAAATCAAATCCACAGTACAGTTGTATTAATTAATGCTAAACATCCATCTATAAATATAGAACCTGATCCACATTACAAAGTGAGAATCTGAGAATTAGTCACAGCAGGTTGAAAAGTTGTTGCCTGAATTACAAGATGCACTCTTAGAAGAGAATGACGGCATCAGATCTCAGTTCAAAACTTTAATTTTATGTTGGACTCTTCTTGCAAAGTAGTATTCAAAATCCGAGAGAGCAATATCTAATTGGAGACTTGGCAGTCAAACACTGACAAAGAGAGATTCAAAGAAATGTCTGCCAAGAGAAAAGAGATTGTGTTAAGCTGTCACTGCTTTTTTATTTTGTATTTTATTCTCAACAAGAGAGAATATTATCCCAAATTCATGAAAATGTTCCAAATGACCAGCATTTTTAGTGCACAGTCATGACTGAATGCTGAAGGCCCTCTGTGATTCACGATTTTTGAAAAATCTTTTTAAAAAAGTTTTTTGGTACAAATGACCACTTGGACTCAAAGGTAAAATCATTAGAATTTGGAGGTCAAAGGTCACTGTGAACTTACTAAACACATTTATGGCCATAACTCAAGAATTCATACATTAATTCAGACAAAATGACACAAATATCTAACAGGATAAATTGAAGAAGTGATGACATTTTATATTCAAAAGGTCAAAGGTCAACTTCACTACTATATCATTATAATCAGCTTTCAATTAGTCCTCTGTACTTCTCTAAAAGTAGTTTATAAGTAAAGACAGCATGCTTCTCACTGGAAATTATTCAGTGGAATCATACATGTATGGTGATTATTTGCATTTCGCCAAAAAATACACTTTTTATTAAATTCCTTCAAAGTTACAGGTCAATCTAGTGCTAAGCTCCATACTAAATTCCTTCAAAGTCTTCACTACTTACATAATGAGTCTGGACAGACATGAATGTAAACTGCAACTTGACTAGTTGGTGGAGGTACACAACTGCAACGCAGTAATTCTATTTTGACTGCTCGGTTTTATACCACAACTACAACTGCTTCAGTTTGAAACCTTGTTTCAGCTCGGGACAACATATGTGGGGGTCCTGTTAATGTTGGCAGAACTTTGCAAATCTCTGCTAGTTGCATCTGGCAGGTGTGATGGCATTGCAGGAGGTGCTTCACCATCTGTTGCCTGGCAGGGATCTGCACTCTGAGTACCCTCTTC
>JAJHUR010074008.1:0-12337 GCA_027495735.1 Lutjanus campechanus
GCCTAAGTCATTTTTTGACGAAAATGAGTTTTTGGCCTAAATCATCTCCTGATGATGCTGGCCACCTCTGGTAAAATCCCCTTGATCCTTAGTTGAAAGGATCATACTCTTTATGCCCTGTAAGTCAATGGCCTAAGTCAAGAGGCTGACTTAGGCCATTTTATATACATTAACACATACATATACATTTCTTGATTGGATACATTTTATGACTTAGGCAATAAAGGTTTTTGTGTTTTCCCGAAAACTTGAAAAAATGACTTAGGCCATTATTTTATTAGGGTGACGATATTTAGAATGTGCAAGAGGAGGCCAAATTGCCTATAAAATTATCTGTCTTTTACTGCTATGCTTGAGTAAAACCTCTTTACATGTGTGAAACAAAGATTTTAAGATTAGGCAGGACCACATATTCATATCATACTGATGTCATTACATTAGATTTTGGATAAGTGTCTTTTCCTGGTCTTTCAGCTTGCATTACAGTAAAGTGATGTCATTTTGTGAACTTTGCAGACTCCTCCAGCTGTTCTATTATTTGCCTTTACTCACTTGTCACTTTGATCATGAAGGTGATAGTGCTCTATGGCGTATAGGCTACAATATGACATAGAATAGAAAGGCAAATCTGAGAGAAAAAGGCACAATTACGAGTCTGTCAGCAACTTCAGCTCCACAGACAGCACCATTGATTTACAAATACATAGCAAAGTTATATTTCAGAGCCATGGCCGGGGTCATAGATACTAACTTGCACAAACCTCAGTAAGACAAAGGGATCAATGAGTCAGGCAAACTAAATATATTCAGACAAGCCCTTTCCCCCTGCACCCTCAGCTACTAAGGGATGGAGAATGGGTGGCAGTTTTAAAAACTTCCCTCAAAGTGAACCCCAGATTTTGCCAATCAGACTGTAGCTGGATAGTGGGAATTATTAGAGTGAGGCACATGAAATACCTGAATTGATTGATGCCTAATTTGTTTCCTATCCACACTCTGATTGGCTATTAGGCTATTTGCTGCCTCTGTTGGGTGCAGTGATTATATGAAAACAGGTGAGCCTTGAGATTTTGTTTCCTGGTTTTACAGTCTGTATTACAGTAAAGTGATGTAATTTTCTGAACTTACCAGACTCTTCTAGCTGTTCTATTATTTGCCTTTGCCCACTTATCTTACCTATTTAGCAAAAATCTCAGTGTGTTAATATTTTGGGAAAGTACCAATAGTCATCCCTTCAATATTATTACAATATGATATAGTAATTTTGTTATGGGCATTTAAAACCTGAAAATCTGATTGTGAAAATCAGTTTCCTTTATTTTTGGATTTTAGTATTGTTTGAAAATATATATGCAGAATTCTGGATCAGACTTAGATGATTTTGTGGCATCATTCATTCATATCATTAATCACAATACCATTCCACTGAAAATCGATAGATCATTATAGAAATTTATATATAAAGTTACATTGCCTTTCTATGTTTTTCCCTGCATCATGTATAACATCTTGTTTGTTTTGTGTGCTATTTACAGGTTATCTTATTTCATTTTTATTTTGTATTGTTTGTCTCTGTGTATCCAGGTCCCATGTTCGATTGAATCTGTGCCTTTTGTTTTGGCATTATTCTTTTCGTTTTGTGACTATTTGGACAATTAGACATGTATTTCTACACGTCAGGCAGCCAGTAAATATACCTTATAGTAGCCTTCTATATATAAATGCTTAATTGTACTTTGTGTGTCGTTTAATTGTATGTTTTTTTCTAAATGGTTCTGCAATGGTTAAGAGGCAACATGTGGACAAGACAGACAGTCAGAAATACAGGGTCAGGCACATAAACTGACATATGGAGAGTAGCTGTAATCTATCAGATGCGCTCAGCAAAGCGAATGAATAAATAGCTCTTTAATTCCCTTCAACATCACGATAAGGTGGTTATATAATCTGAGATGTGGATGTATGCTTCATAATCCTCAGCTTGGTCCTTTGCCACCCCTCTGCAGGGGAAATACTCATACGCTGCGATGAGGATAACACATCATCACCTATGAACCCGATCTTGCGTAAACCACATGTTATGCAAGCTAAAAAACTCAGTGTGGTGGTTTCAAACTTCTTGAGGAGGATCTGCCGCCGTAAATGTAAACAAAACCAAAACACAAACCAGTTGGAGGGAGTCTGAATGGTGCTTTATGACGGTGGCTGATGATTTATGTACGGGGTGCACAGTCTCCAAGGAGCAGAGCTGTCACATCAACACTTTGTCTGTGTCAGCACTGTCACTGCTAGACACACAGACACACAGAGAAGTGGACCGGGAGACAGACAGACAGGTGGCCAGATAGCTAGATGGAGGAATCCCGACACATGATAAATGTATCGCTGATATTTCCACCATGGAACAACTTAGTGGAAACCTCATCTAGCTTAAGCAGCTTCCCATCCTGCACCATTAGAATCAGCGGAGAAACATATTTATGTAGATTTGTCGGTGCTCAGGATGTATTCGATCTTAGGCAGATTAAATCAGAGTACGCTCTCGGCTACTTGAGGTTTGGAGTGTGATTATATTCCCTGGAAGTCCCGCATCTATCCAGTCAGTTAATCATCTCAACCCTGATGCAGGATGGAGGGACCACACCCACACTGGCTGCATGTGCTCGTGCAAACAATCACTAACTGTATCTCTGCAAACCATACCAGACTATCCAGTACTGAGCAGACACACACACCTGCTGCCTCCCTCTCTTAAGTCAACAGAGCAAAAACAGTCAAATAGAGCAAGATAGAGCAGGATGTGCATGAGAGTGCAGAACATCCTGTAACCTTTCTCTCACCAAAGAATCTCATATGAAGTCCCAGCTCAGCTCGGTTTGGTTAAAATAGGCTCCACTCCTACATCCCATATCTGCTCCCTGTCCAAAGCAGGATTACTGAAGTTAACTGGACTGTAGGGATGTAAAAATATTCAAAACATCATGATATGGCATTAAAAAATATCTCAAAGCTGTGCTGGACTGTGACAATAGTTACCATGAGATTACAAAAAGACCTCTACAGAATGCCGCACTGTTTTTATTTTGCAATTGTACGAACATAATCGAAGCATTCACTGCCAAAGACAATTCATGCCAATTATTTGCACGTTTAGGTCATGGCTGGCATACACAGTAAAAAAAGTTGAGGAATTCATAATGCCAAGAAACCTGTGTTTGCAAAGTCTTTGAGTTTTGGATCAAAAACAGACTCGTAAAATTTGAAATAAACTAAAAAACATTAAATTCACTAAAGTTAACTTAATAAAGTAAATTCATTCAAGTCAAAGTGAATAATGGTTAATAATTTTATATTTTCAATTGCAATCATTTAATGTTCAAGCACCCAAATAATGACAAATCAGGTTCAAAGCTCACTGTGAACAATATTCAAAATACAGAATTTGGGATTTTTTTTTATAACTCAAAGATTCAAGTTTTTCTATCTCACCAAAAGATTATAGGTTGTCGAAAAATGCCAAAAAAAAAGAGTTTGAGTTTGACTTAGAACTCAAAAATTAGAGAAGCCTTTTTTTTCAAGCTGACATTTTTCTTTTAAAATAAAAAATATTACAAAATATTAAAGATATTAAAAATATTGTGATAAATATCATATTGTGGACTTTTTATCGTGGTATTCTCGTGTTGCACGTTTTTGGTACTGTAACATCCCTACTGAACTGAGTGGATATCAAATCTGGTTTTATTTGGTATCCTTCTTTCCGAGACAAGCCAACCACCTTCAGTGTGGACACCAAGCACCTCCAACAGCAAACACATTAGTTATTAAAAACTTCTATCTCATGATCATATCAGGTCTTTTATTTTGAAGTAGTGCATTGTTTTGCTGCCAGAACAGCTTGCAAAACAAATTTTCTTTGCTTACAACCATGGAACTTTACTTAAATTCCAGAGGTTTTGCCTACAGTCACTTTTGTGCCTTTATATATTTATATATAAATGCTCCAATGTGCGTTTCATGCTTGTTTCCAACGAGTGAGCAGCAGACCGGGGCTTGGTCCATATCTGCTACAGCCATATGCTAGTTCACCTCCAAGGGTGCCACAGTGCAACATGTCACGGTGGATACAGGATGGCATTTCTACCAATCGCCTTTGCTTCAGCTGAGGCAGAAGAGATGGGAGACGAGGACAAAAAAATCCAAACGAAGCCTGACAGAAGGCACTACACTATAAACCCAAACCCCACTCTCTGATGCATATGGTGCTTAGTGATTAGGGATGTAACAATATATTGGATATCGCTATGTCTCGATGGCATACCAGACTGTGAATACATCTACTGTGATATTACAAGAAGAATCATTATTTTATTTTTTTTAATTATTTTTTTTAAAGGAGTGCTACTGGCTGCTGCACTGTTTCTATTTTGCACCTGAACATACATAATTCAAACATTTGTTGTCAAAGACAATTTGTGCCATTTCTTTGCACATGTTTATGTCATGGCAGGCTACTTATATTTTATTTTATTTTATTAACAAAAGAAAGCACTTTATGTTAAAAAGAAAAACAAATTTTATTCAGACAAAAAATGCTGTACATGTATATTGAGTTTCTGTTATTGTTAAATCCCTCTTAGTGTTAGATAAATGGATGAAAGCTGTTAGTAAGTAGAGACAGTACTGACTGTAGTTACATGTTGGCGAGCAGTGGGCTTTAAACAGCATGAGAACAATGTGTGATTGAGGTGCTGCTTTTGGCCATTCTATCACAAAGACAGACTGAGGCAAAGAAAGACAGAGAGACAGACAGCAGTGTGGGTGCACGGTGCTGTTTAACTGTCACGATTCACACACACACACACACGTCTCCTGTACAAACACACACACACACACACGTCTCCTGTACACACACACACACACACACACACACACACATTAGAGGAGAAAGTGTGCAACCAAAATCAGGGTGCCTTGAGCTTGTGTCTCATGCTGTTACAGTTATGAGTTCAGTTAATTAACTTGGTGCAGAGGGACAAAGGCCAGCATGTGTGCACTTGTGCATGTATTGTGCGTGTATTTTGTATACAAACAATAGGCTTTATGTAATGTGTCTGTGTAATATGTGTGTAGAACCAGATGCAATATGCTGTTCCTCTGAATTAAACAGCATGTCTCCCTGCTCAGCCCTGAAACATGAACACACACACACAGACACGGGACAGCATGTGTACCCCAGCACCAAGGGGTGAAATATCAAAGGCTAAGCGTTTGCCATTAACTAAATACAGCAATTAATGATGCAGTGTCATCTGTCACTCTCTACTGCGACTGTGTATTGGCAAGAATCTGGTGATATAATACATATCACAATACAGGAGTTACAATTCAATATATTGCTTGTCATAGTATAAAGAGCGCACAACCATTATGCATAAAATCTGAGTTTAAAAGTTTACTTTTCATACAGTCAAAACAGTGAAGACAGGCAACAACACTGCTACACAACACAAAATGAACCATTGTCCCAAATCTTTGCATGTATATCACAGTAATGTTTTTGAGAATCGATAGTGTCGCAAAACATAATATTGTGATACTCATGTATTGATATGATTTGTACTTACTTGGTGGCTCTATTTGCACTCAGCTGAAAATAGGTATATGGCAGCTATTCAGCTATTTACACACAACCCCCTTAGTCTAGCCATAAATAGCGACAAATTTGGGGTAAACAAGAAGCTGCAATGGGTGAATGGGTGAAACAAAAGACTCTCAAGCGGGTAGGGCTGGTCACCGAACTTGAATACTTTTATGGCACCGAACACATTTCCTCAGTAATATCAATTATTGTAAAAATGCCTTGTCATTCAATACCAAATTTCTATACCTTAGGAGTAAGTCTCCAAGTTGTCATTTATTTTTTATGCTGAAAAACTTTTTGAGCAGAAAAATGCAAAGGTGCTGATGAATAAAACTACAGACTTGAAATACAGAACTTAAATCTAACCACACTGTGGTAAATAGGTTTATTCTTTGAGTGTTTAAAAGGAGCTGAAAAATACAACAAAAGATTTGTACTGTAATATGTCATGTAATTTCCATTTGATTGAAATGGATTTTAGAAAAATGGTATCTGAAAAAGTATTGTTCAGTAAAAACCGTATCGATGTCAGAGTAAGTCAGTATACTATATTTCTTACACTTATTCTTACAGTTTTTTAAATAATTATTATTTTTTGTTTGTTTTCAGTCTCAGCTTGGTTAGGTTAGGCAACAGAACTACTTGGTTAAGTTTAGCCAACCAATCTTCTTGGTCAGGTTAAGGCAACAAAACTACTTGGTTAGGTTTAGAAAAAGATCATGGTTTGTCTCTGTCATGTGGGTGTAAATAGCTACATTGGCTGTTACACCCTGGATGCAAATAGCATTGTTGGCTACAGACACCTGGGTGCTTGTTTCTGCCAGGCTAGGCTATATACACCTGGGTGTAAATAGTCACATTGGCTATTCCTCCCAAGATGCAAATAGTATCTGCCTATTTTCTTACATCCCAGCTCTATACTCATACACAGGGAGGATGCACACACACAAACGAAAATGAAACAAGCCTCCAGTTGTTCCAAAGCAATAGCCTTTTGTGTGCAGCTTTGGCACCAGATTGAGAGCTACACAAACGGCCTGCCTGACCTGAAAAACACGAACGTGGACCGCTCTATGTCTGCCTGTCTCCATCCAGTCACTCCACTCCCTCCCAATTCTTCCCCTCAACGCATATGACCTTATTCATCTTGTCGTGCATCACGTCTCTCACCGTATGTCTCTTTGTACGGCGGCACGGTGACATCCTGCAGAGTCTCCGTCCAGCCCTCCTCCTCCGCCTGACTCCGGGACAGAGAGCCCGGGGGACCGGCTCCGCTGCTCCCGGTGCCACCTCCTGCTGCCCAGCTGTGCCCGCTCTCCTTATCGCTCCGTTTCTGGTGGTGGTGCTTCGGCTGCTGCTGCTGCTCATCCTCGCCCACCTCGGCTATGTAGTTGTCGGAGTCGGAGTCTCCGGAGGTGCTGTAGAAGGGGTTGTCGCTGCTGTCGTCCCCGGACTCGCCAAACACGTCGTCGGATATCTGCAGGCTCTCGTACCGGGAGCGGGCCGCTTCCAGGAGAGACAGCGCCTTCCGCCCGCACTCCGCCATCTCTCTGTAGTGATGCTGCTCTGCTCCCCCTTTTCTGTCTTCCTCCCTCTTCCTCACCCCTTACACTACGGCTTCAGCAGCGTGCAAGTGGTCACGATGTGTTTGCTTTAATGTGGCGACGACACCCTCCCTTCTCTTAGGTATGAATAATGATCCCCCTGCCCTCCTCCAGGCTCGGTGCGGAGCCCCGCGGTCAGAAGCGCGTGGATCCGGGGAGAGCTGTCCGCCTCAAGGGTACTGAAATATTTCCGCCCCCTTTCTCAGTCTACAGCGCTGCGCACTGGGCACAATTATCGATAGTTGTGGCACAGCATCCGGGTTGAGAGACCAGTGATTTCTCCTCCACACAGAGAGAAAATAGAGAGAGTAGTGGCTGCCGCTGCATCACCTGACACCACAGCCCTGCTCTGTCATCCAATAAGATGCATCTTCTCATCCAAACTCAGAGAGGAGAGCTGCTGGGAGCCAGAAATATAATGTGGAAACGATTATGATGATTAATAGCAATGTGACATTACAATAAATTATTAGAAACAGGCATAGCATAGCGGAGTAGAAGTGATAAAATTGTAATCTCATGTTCTAGTGATGAAAATAAATATAATAGCCTATATTAGGTGAATGCATTTGTTTTCATTGGCCCATTTGCAATCTGATACCTTTATTGCTAGAAAAATGCACATAAAATTTTTGCATATTAATTCAAATTGTAGGCCTACAAAGAACACAAAAAATGATTTAGTTGTTGTGACCAAAGTAATTGTAATTCGTGATTTATGTTCATGTCCACATCCATTCAAATAAGAGACAAACAAACTAACTTTTGAATCTACATAAACCCTTTCAGCACTAACAAAACAATGTCATCACGAGGTTTATTTAGTAGTTAAGAGCTGTTTGTTCACTCAGGATTAGGTCTGCGCAGTTGTTATGGAACTGCAAATATTTACATGCTTATAGGTCTATTTTTCGAGGATGTGATGAGCTTGGTTTGTCAACTCAAGAACCACCTTTCAGTGTCAACTTTCAAGCCAAGAGGGGGGCTATAGAAACTTTTAAAATGGACATCCACACAATCTCAATCTATGGATGAAATCCATGTTATTTAATCAAGACCTCCAGAAAAATGTGATTTGACCTCGTGAAACTGGTTTGCCAGCTCTTGGTTGAGAATGAACTGTCCTTTTCATATTGTTTATTTCTTGTGTTACTTTTACCATATGCTTTCACTGATAAGACCCAGAGACCTTTATTTGGTGGACAGAGATGAACATAAAGGCCCTAAACAATGCCTCACCCTTCTATCCCAAAAAACAAAGCAGAGGATATAGCCCACTGAAGCTTTAATTAAACAAAAACAAACAGCTACAAACATCCTCTTAAAGAGAGTCAGTGATCTAATTAACACTGGGATGTTTAAGGTCATGCAGCCTTTGTTGGACTTGTATTAGACTGTCTCAGTTCTTGTTGAATCAAATCTAATATAATTTTCATGTTTTAAATGGTATGCACCATTAGGTTGCCCTATAAACCATTAAAGCACAGGATACAACATTATTTTTTAAAACAATTATAGACAATATGAACATATTTTAAATATTAATTGCATGGTGTCTGGGTCTCTATTTTTTAAGCATCAGATCAGTGTCCCATTTCAAGTCTTCAATATGTTTAACAGGATTGTATTTTAAAATGTTTTGTTAATAATCTTAAATTGAAACAGCTGACATGTCTTTCTTTCTTCCAAAAGGCCTGAGATGAACCTAAATGTCTTACCCTGTTCCAAATAAAAAACCTTTGACAGCAAGATGTGGCTAATCCTGTCAGTCATCACCCAGTTAATGGAGTCACATGTAATTTATTGGACTTGTATACTCTAAATAGAGCTGGTTTCTCGGATTTATCATAAATTTTTATATTGCAACCTCGCCTTGCCACAGTACATTTATTTCTTGCTGCCTCTGGGAGGCGCTGTAGTATTATCGTAACCTGCCGGAGGTCGACTCTTCTTCCTCGTTGGTGCGCTTGCCATGTTTGCGGAAGCTTGGTGACAGCAGTTTACTGATGTATTAGCTAGTTGTAAATTTGTGACTTTTCTCTGTAGGTTGTAGCTGTGTTTTATAATCCAACATGAATCTGCCAAAGGGACCAGATTCTTTGTGCTTCGACAAAGATGTTTTTATGAAGGTGAGAATCCGTTCACGGTTGGTAACGTACTAACGATCGCTAAAGCTAGTTAGCATTAGCTTGTCTGTTCATAGCTGTGCATACTGATGCTCCTGTCTCTTAAACATGTCTGTCTGCTAATGATCGGAGATGCTAATCCAGTCCATAAGGTTTTAAACTTCATTCACAGCCATAGTTAATGTTGTTAATATTGGCCATGTCAAACGTTGACGTGATTGTGCATTAACACAATCTCTAATAGCATACGACACTAGTAATGATTCGGCTAAGTAAGTGTGTTCATTCTTGTGATGTGGCTGAATTTGTCTTTGTAGTCTGTCAGTCTGTAGCTAAGTCCATGTACTCTCCATATTCTGATACAGTTTACCTGTCCGTATGTTTGTACATATGGCCAATTACCAAGTGCTGTTACCGGTAGTGGGGGAAGCACTCAGATCATTTGTTCAAGTGAAAGTACCTTTTACAAGGAACACTCTTTCATTGAAAATATTACCTTAGTAAAAATATTTGAGTTCAATCAGGGAATTCCAGTTACTGTATTTAAAGTAGTCCCCTATTACTCATGCATTTATGTAAAACCAGGATTTTACTGTTGTAGCTAGTTGGTTGAGGTGGAGGTGATTTTGAACTATTTATTTTGTAGATTGTTTGGTTGGTAAAAATTTTGGTAGTGAGAAATGCCATCACAATTACCCAGAGCCCATAGAGACACCCTCACAATGTTTACTTTGTCCAACCAAATGTCCAAAACACACTCACTCTCTCTCTCTCTCTTATTCATAGGAAAAGCAGAAAATGTTCACATTTGTAAGGCTGAAACCATGAAAAAAAATCTAAATAGATACAAGCTATTAGATAAATGTAGTGAAGTCAAGAGTCCAATGTTTTGCTCTGAGATGCAGTGGAGAGGAAATATTAAATGGCAAAAAATGGAAATACTTAAGTAAAGTACAAGTACCTCAAAAATGTACTTGAGTAGGTGTATGCAGTTACTGTACATTCTACCACTGTCTAGTATCTAAATGTGTCTCCTATTATCCTATTTGTCATGTCTCTGTCTGCAGGATGACTTTGACGTTGACCAGTTTGTGGCTGAGTGTCGTAAGCAGGTGCAGCTGGAGGAGATGAGAGAGGACCTGGAGCTCTACTATAAGCTGCTGAAAACGGCCATGGTGGAGCTCATCAACAAGGACTATGCTGACTTTGTTAACCTCTCCACCAACCTGGTCAGTTGTTATTAATTTTGCCCATTGACCCCTGTGGTTGTACATTTTGAACTTTACAACCTTGTACTTGTACTCTGCAGAAGACAGGGAGGAAATCTAAAAATCAGTGTTCAGGTCTATGAGAAATGTTGTCTTAAAATATCTATAAGGGAAGCTCCACATTTATTGTAAACTGTCATGATGAATATCAGCTAAAATATTTTGTTATATGCTCTGGAGCCTGACTTATAAATCATCAAGGCATTGGTTTTTTGTTGATATTATCACAGATACTGTATATTGGTATTGGTGGCTATGTTGGCAGTCTAAACTGCAGAAATACATATTTTAAAATGAACAATTGTGTTATATTTTCTGTTACTGTGATCTTTGATAACAAGGTTTATAGCTCTATCGTAAAATATCTTGTGTCACAAACTATTTATTTTTATGTGTTATGTCAAAAAAGAACATTGGTCAACTTTTAATTTGTTTCTCAAGTATCAGCTGCAGCCTCAAAAGTTTTGTACCATTTTTAAAAGTAAATCTGAAAGTGTGAGTGCAGACTGTTTCCAATCTCTCATGTGTGCTCGTTTGTCTCAGGTGGGGATGGACAAAGCCCTCAATCAGCTTTCTGTGCCATTGGGACAGTTAAGAGAGGAGGTTATGGTATGTATTCTGATTTCATATACTGTGAGCTTTATCATCATCATCATCATTATCATTATTATTATTATTATTATTATTAATTCCTGCCACAGAGTGTTCACACATATCTCTGACTGTTATCTATTGCAGAGTCTGCGGTCCTGTGTGAGTGAAGTGATTCAGGCTATAGACAGCCAGCTGGCCAAACAGGAGGATCTGCAGAAAAAAAAGGTTTGGCTCCTTGACTTCCTTTCTGACTTCATCATTTGACCATATTTTGTGTTCATCACTAAATAGGGCTGTACCAAATGTCATTTTAAAATTGTTTTTCTTTTCTTATTCTTTTCGTACTCAATTTTGTATAAAGAGATTCATTGGACTAAATGAATCTTTTTTTTTTATCATTAAATCAGCTTAGATTCTTTGGATAACACATGTTGAGAATTTTGGAAATGATTAGTTCTATCTTTTTTCAGTACAGCTGGAATCTAGTTCTTCAAGTAGAATAATACTAATATTATAAATGTAGCCTATTTTGTTATCTTCAGCTGTGCAGAAATGCTAGGTTTGAACAGAATTAATAGACCTGCAAAAAAAGAGATTTGATTCTGAATGTCAGTGTTAGGAATGAAGCTTCAAACTATTCGATACAGCCCTGTCACTAATTATATATGTTAATGATCACAATTCTCTGTGACAGTCTAGTATGGCATGTCCATGACAAATTACGAACTTAATGCTGTTTCACCAGGTTATATTTTCTGGCTATATTCTGTTTGTTTTTTTTTGTTTTTTTTTATTGTGTTGTAACAATACTAGTTTTCAAACTTTTAATCTAAAAGATAGCAATTAGCTGTTGTCTACTCTGTGGGATAATCTCAAATAATTATTATCTTCCTATCCTTCAGGTGTGTGTTTTGAGGCTGATTCAGGTGGTACGATCAGTGGAGAAGATTGAGAAGATCCTTCACTCACAGAACGCCAAGGAATCCAGCTCTCTGGAAATCAGCAGGTGGGAAACGTGACATGCTGACAAATCCACTGGAATCACATGGTAGATAACTTGTCGTAGAATGAGTGCAGTAAATTTACCAAGTCATGGCAGTT
>JAJHUR010074010.1:0-22632 GCA_027495735.1 Lutjanus campechanus
ATTTAACCAGCTCTAACTGTTAACTTCTATAGCCATTGAACCCAGTGTTTCCTCTGTAGTCACGTAGCAGTGGTGCACCACCACAGCAAGGATATCACCACTACTGTAAACATAAGTAGCTAAACTTATAAATGTAGCCAGGAACTTTTAGAAGTAATGAATATATAATAATAACTAAGATTTGTAACATTAGAGTCTGAACTTTAAACATCACTAAGACCCAAACAGCAACAGACATGAGACAAAACTCTAAATATTGCCCACTGCACCACAGCTGAATTAAAATGGCAGAGGGACATCTGTAACTTACTTAAGGTCAAAAGTGCTCTAAACTACAGCTGAATTAAATATAGAGAGATCTGTGGATATGCCAAATATTAGTCAGGTATTGTTGTCATATCTAACCGTCATATTGATGCTTCAAATGAGCAGCTAAGCAGATAAATGTTGAAGTGGCATATTTATGAGTTAATGTAAGTATTTAGCAACAGTGTGACTGTGATCTTCTAACCAGTATCATCCAATTACAGGGCTGAATAGAGAGACCAGCAGTGTGAATCGACTAATACAAAATCAATTAATCAAAAATAAAGCTTGTGTAGGAGATGAATGATTTACTGTGTGGCCAGGCTTTATGAATAGTTCCTTTTTGATTTGCAGACTTAACCTGGTTGTAAGATAAAAATATCACATAGTTGCAGATTAGGGCTGGGTATTATAGGATTTTATAGATACTAATATTAATACTGATACTGCTTATTGACACCACTTATCGATACTCTTATTGATCCTACTCGCCATAATTTGATGCAAAATGTAAAGACATGTCATGGAAAGATGTGATAAGATTTCTGTTTTATTGCATTTTGCAGCTATTCATTAAATCTAGTGAAGCAAGCCCACACTTTTGAATGTGTTGAGCTGATTATGTAACATTACATAAATACCAATAACAGTATTGTTTGTCTGGAGCTTATTGATATTTTGGTACTGATGGGTCAGGAACCGGCACTGGTGTAATACCAGTTTTTCAATAGCCATCCCTGTTGTGATGTGCTTTGAATTGGATGTGAGGACCCTGCTGTGTATTCTGTTGATATATTGAATTATAGCCTTTTTGGAATGTCACAGTGTCTATTCGGTCCACAGAGGTCACAATAGTGAAACATTATGTAAAGCTCATGCTGAGAGTTTTGTAATAGGTTTCTTTTTAAACTGAAGGGACTAATGGGATCAACTGTTTCACCTTCAGCTGGTGACTTTATGAGCCATAAGTAATTGGATTAAAGTGGAGCGGGAAAGACTTTATGAAGCTACAATGTGATTACTGTACAGGACAGCAAACCTCTTGCTGGCAGGCCTCCAAGCCTCTCAGATGTGATATTTCACTGCAGCAGGGTGACTATAAACACTGGGGACAGTGAGACACAGCCTCCAATAAGTGTAATTACTGACTCCAGAAAAAAAACATGAGGACTGATTTGAACTCATTATAAATCACTTTAAGGCAGTTGTTAGATCAGTGTTTAAGCCTTTAAATGTTTTACTGGATTTCTATTGGTGCTATGTTTCTCTGCCTTAATAGAGGGCCCCATGCTGATAACCACCTTCACTCCTCACATGCTTTTCTTCTTGTCTTCTTACAGGTGTTTTATGCTTTAGTGAGTTATTTTTCATCAAGGAGCCCCATGATGTCACTGTCATGCGGAAAGATGCAGTTATTTTGGACTGTCAGGCGCATGGAGAGTCGCCCATCGACGTCCGATGGCTCAAGAATGGAGTTAGAGTGGTGGAGAACGAGAGGGTGTACCTGCTCTCCAATGGTTCCCTTTACATTTCAGAGGTGGAGAGCAGAAAAGGAGACAAATCAGATGAAGGGCTCTATCAGTGCCTTGCTCAGAACAAATATGGCGCAATCCTGAGCCAGAAAGCCCGTCTTACAATCGCAAGTGAGTATCATGCTGGAATTACATTGAAAACATAACAGTGTGGAGGATATGTGATGTTTTGGAGATGTCGGCCATAGAGATGTCTGCCTTGTCTAAAATATAATGAAAATAGAGGGCACTTGGCTAGTGGTGCATTTGAAATAGATTTGAAAGACTGAATAACAATGTCTCTGTCCAGAACAATCTCTGGTTACTCAAGATAATCCACACACCTTGTTGTCAGCAATCTCCTGTAGCAATTTGTTTCTTTCTATGATTTAATCTACTTTCTGTCTATGATAGAATCTACTGGAACTATTTTCTTTCTTCAGTAGAACTTCAGTAAAATCTACAGGAAATACTTTCTTTCTTCAGAAGAACTGCAGTAGAATCTACTGGAACTACTTTCTTTCTTCAGAAGAACTGCAGCAGAATCTACAGGAACTACTTTCTTTCTTCAGTAGAACTGCAGTAGAATCTACTGGAACTACTTTCTTTCTTCAGTAGAACTGCTGCAGAATCTACAGGAACTACTTTCTTTCTGCAGTAGAATCTATTGGAACTACTTACTTTCTTCGAGAAAGAACTACTGCCTCTCCCCTAGAATGAAATGAAAATGCTCACAACAATGTCTGGATTATCTTTTGGTGCTTTGAGCAGCAGACACCAAGTGCCATTTTGTCCCATAATACTGGAGAAAAGGCAGCTCTACAGCTGATAATAGTACTACAGGCCAGAGGAAAAATATGTATTTTTGATTTTGGGGTGAACTTTTAATCATGTTCAGGCGGAGTCTCATGTCTTTTTTTCTGGCTGTTTGCTGCCATTTACTAGCAATAATCACTGGGTGAGATTCAAATCTCCCTGCATGAATAATCTAAGGAGATTTTAAAATACACATTACTGTTTATTTAGTGTTTTTTTTGTTTGTTTGTTTGTTTTTTTTGCTTCTTGGTTTTGCTTTGATGGAAGCAGTGGAGAAAGAGGGACAAAGTCCTCAAAGTTAGAGCCCAAAAAGATGCTGTTTGCCTATTGGTGTGTTAATGAAGGAGCAGCAGATCTGAAAGGTTAGGAGCTGTCCAGGATACTGGCTCTCCAATGCTAAAGAGCAGATGACCCCTATTCACAGGCCGGGGCTTTCATGTTATTGCACCCTGATCGCTTGAGGAATTGTTCTTTTGGAATGCTTTCTCCTCCAGTGCTGTGCGAGTTGGCCTCATATTTTAAAGGGGGGGAGTGGAGAAGCTTCAGGCAGAGTTTTGGGACCTTATATCCCCCTCCTCCTACACCAGAGGCCATGCATCTTGCTGTGCCACTTCTGCAGCATGTGTGTTAACACTTTACCCCCGCCGGCAATGTGTTCCCATCTGTACTAAAACATGCATTTTTAACATTTCATGTAAGAAACTGAAATTTGATTTTATGTTATGGAAAAATGGAGTGCAATTATTTTGAGTTACATAACAGTTGTTGAGTTTATTGAGGAAGTTAACATGAATTATTCTGAAGCAGAACATGTGGAGCTCTCTGGTCAAGAACCCAGTTGTAATTCTGATATTTTCTGATACTTAAAACGTGAATATAGTTCCATTAATTAATTGAGTAGTTTACCTGCTTTATAGTATGAAGTTAAGAGGTGATAAAGGCTGCCAGTAAGCTTTACTAGTTTGTTTTAAAATGGCACTTAGACCTGCTTGAGGGTCTATCTGGAAGCTCATAAAGTTTGCACATACCTGAGAAATGCTCAGTTGAAGGACACAGAGGTAGCAGTGGGGGTTGTCGTGAGTGGTGTGCACACACACACATACGCACACACACACAAATGTGAATTGCTGTTTCCCAGTACCACGGCCTTACCCTGAGTGTCTAAATGACCAAACTTTATTGCAGGTCTTACCAGGTCAGTAGGGGCTGGAGGCTTCGGACACAATTGTTTTCTGCCTCACTACTCTGGTGAAAGAGTGAAAAGCTTTTCACTCTGACCATTTTTGTCCACACTGCCCACCCCCCCTGCCCTGTGCTCACAAAAGAAAAGGGTTTCTTTGGGGGCAATTGTTTGGCCTGATATCAGTGAACAGAACAGCTGGACCTGTTCACTGCACGGCTAATTACATTAATTGTAAAAGTTAAAGATCAGAATGGCTTGGTTCTATTACATGTGGCCTGTTACATCGGAGTCTGCTCAGAGATTTTGGCAGTATGTGGTCACTTATGTCTGATTTATTTTAACTGGAGAAAGCCTGTTCATGAAATTATGTTTATTACAAACATTTTGATCCAAGTTACTCTGTGTCTTGAGGTCCCTCAGAAAGATGGATAGTGTAATATGAGGAGCCTCAGTACCTCCTTTCCAGAGCCAATTAGACATCCTTCTTTATCAGTCATTCTATCATTTCCCTTCCTATATCATAGTTCATTATAATTAAGAATGACAATAGTGTTTTATGTTTCAAGTGCAGGGATGTACCCTTTGTGACTTTTTAACCCTATGCTTATATTTTGAAGTTGTGGATCTGCTTGTTGTTCTTTGAGGAACGTGATGGAGTGAGCGTAAACTTAAACATTGTGTTGCTAAAGCACAAAGGTGAGAAGGGATTTGTCCTTGATGAAAAGGAATGCGACATTTGAGCCTCATCATGTGACTTTTGTCAACAGACTTGAGATTGATGGGGATTTCAGTAGATAGATTGCCTCCTGAGATGGCTCCCTTTTTTGAGCCTCTTGGCACCATGTGATCGCAGGTACATAAGGCATAAAAACTGAGGAAAATGTCAGATTCATCATTAACTTTTACAGGTGTGGCTCAGTTGTGCCCCCCATGTTTGTTTCAGACATATTGATATGTGATCAATCAGGGACCAAATCTGTAATGGTAATGCTCTGTTGTACCCTGCCATTACTGACACAATACAAGGTGAAATCTGGGAGCATTTGCCACGACAAAACCCTAATTCCAGGAACAGTTGAAATTGTAGAAAGTAGATGCTCGGGCCTGTGTTGGAAGATAGCCCAATGTTGGCTTTAATTACATTAAAACTGTGTTACGTAATGTCATGTGTCACATTCCCCCTGATGGAATGGACTGTATTTATGGTGAGTGTTCTGATATTAATTTGGCATTATCCACAAAAAATACCTTGTTGCATTAGTTTACAACATGATATAATGGTAAGCGTAAGGTAAGTTGCAGATACCTGATGAATTAAAGTTCATCCAATTTGCAGCTGTAATCCAGAGCAGTGGGCTTTAGAGATGCACCAGCCTAACTCTTTTTCTCCTGATACACATTATGATCAACTAAAGATATCTGCTGATATTGAGAACCAGTGCCAAATTTTTCATCTGTGTAGCCTGCTGTGGGAAACTCATAGTATTATTTTTATGTGACAACACAAGAACTGGGCGTCAGTGGCTTACCATGACCAAATGATGTAACTGATAGCAGTAACAGTAAATTTATTATGGCATTTATTTAAAAAAGCTGTATTTAATGTGCTTCTGTCACACCTTGACGATTATCTGATATACTTAATGTTGTGCTGAGTATTGAATCAGTGCACCCCTATTCTGGCTCTAGTGCCAATAGTTTTCTCATCATTCACTGGAAAACTTGGAAAGTAAATAATTACAATGGGAAAACTTTACAACCTAAACTTATAGTGGATAGTGGAAACAATATCCATAAGAGTGAAGTAGCTTAGTAAATATATTTTAGGTAGTGTGTTCAGTAATATCTGAACAATAAAGCGTCTTACTATATAACAAAAACTGTCTGACCAGCAAAATATGTGTCATAATTGCATTTGTATTGTGTTGTATGTACAGTAAACACAATATCTTTGGGTTGTAGGCAAAGCAAGACATTTGAGGACATCACCTTGGTTTTGGGAAGCATGATTTTCTCCATTTTCTGCCATTTTAAGGACCAACAACTAATTGATTAATTGAGAAAATGATCGACAGATTAATAATCGCCCTGCTTTGATACAGATGTTATATATTTTAACTTGATACATAGCGTATTATTCACATTATTCATATTTAAAGCTGAGAGTGGAATGATATTTAGACGTATGTATTAAAAGGAGCTGCAACTGTTCACTTACAGAGTTTATTTTACCTTACTGGTGTGTCCATAGGCAGCCAGGCCAGGACCACTACAGCATTATTTTAAGTTGCTAAGGAATGCATCTGACTTGCACAGGCTCGGCACAATTAGAAACCCCAATAACACGAAAGCAAACCTTGCACAGTGTGAGCTGTGGTGTGAATGAATGAGATGGCCTTAAGTGAGACAACTCAAAGCCTGGAATCTTGTTTTTCTCCTCTGCTGGACACGAAAGGTTACCATGGTTCCCCTGAACGGCAGGCTCAGAGGTCAAAGGTTTCTTTAAATTGTTCAATAGATGGAGGGCAATGAGACAGAGCACAGGACTTAAATCTTTCCTACAATAATGCTGGATGCTCGTCTTCTTTTATCAGTTCCTGCAATAGTGATCAATGAATCTACTTTTGTTTTCGCGAGCATCTTTTTCTCTCTCTAACCTGTCTTTGTATAACACAACTTTTATTTTGTCATCTGCTATCAACTCATTTTCTCATACGCCCTGAAAAAGGGTAAAACAGTTGTTAAAAACAGAACGTAGCTATTTAAAGAGATTGACTTCTTCAACTCTTAAGTTGTGATATGAGATTTAAAGACAATGAAGCCCCTGTCTGTGGTGAGTGGAGGGTTGCTGTTGAGTGATTGGAAAACTTTGTGGCAGAGATAAGGGATTGGAGGAGGGGGTTGAATGTTCCTCCCAACACCGCTCCCCCACTGCTCGGACGGTGCTTGGAGAGGTCACACTGCTCATGGGAATAGTTCTTTGTTTAGCCAGGCCAGTGGTCACTTGACTGTCCTGCAGCCTGTGTGTAGCAGCGGCACATCTGCCAGCCAACTAGTGATTGATTTGTGTGCTTTTTCAGCTCTGCATTCTTCCTCTTCTTCTTATCAGCCTTTTTTCCAGAGGCTTTTATTAATGTTCAGTGGGGTCACCTAACATTGTGAAGGACTTGTCATTCAATTAAACAGTGTTTTTCAGTAGGAGTTTTGGAATGAGTGAAGGTAAATTTAATTTATTTTGGTAAAATCATGTGATGCATTCCAGTTGGCAGGAAGAAGATGTGTATGAAAAACACAACACAACTTTTTAGTGAATTAATGAAGATTTTTCATTGGCCTCCTGATACTGAAGGCCATTAATTTAGCATGCAGCCTGCAGGATGAGAAGAGGATGATCAATTTTAATGTCTCTTTAAAAGATGACCCTGGGGGATGGGTTGGGTTGGGGATGGTTAGGGGCATCATTGCCATCCACATAGCTGAAGTAGGTGAACACAGCATAACTGAACACAAAATGCTCCTGTCAGCTTGTTTATTACAAATCTGACTGAAAAATGATGTTTGATGTGGCCGTCTTCTCAGATTGCTCCTTTCAGTGCTTTTTATACATTTTTTAAAAAAATTTTCTTTTAGTATTTTGGTACTTCAGCATCACTGAGGATGTATTTCAGTGTTTTTCTAAGTTTCTCTAGAGGCTCACATGCAGTTATACTAAGCTGTGTTGTGCCCTGGCTGAGAAACTGACCACAGTAACCAGAGGAGAGAAGGCTGAACTAATTCTTGGTATTTGTAAGGGAACCTTTGTTTGGGCCTGACCTGTCCACTGACCTTCAGGTTGTTGAGCTGCTGGCATCAGCAGGCCCATCTGTTACAAGATGAAGTGAGACAACTACAGCATCATTCTTCAGGTTTAGTTTTGGACTGAATGGAGAACATACTGTAAAAAACGGGAAGACATTTGGACAGGTTCATATGTTTTGTGTATGTTTATCGTTGAATTTTAACTCTAGACATTGCTGTCACTTTATGTCAATTATGCAATTAGTATAACATTGTAATTCATGATGCAGCTATGCTAACTAACATTATACTGAAAAACACGATACATTATACAAAACAGCATTTAAAAATGCTGCAGCTGGAGAACAGTCTAAAGTGATTTTCAGGCAGTTTGCAGGGCAGCGATGCTGTTTTCTGATGGTCATGCAGAGCTCTCTGCTTGAGTTGGGTGCTAACCAGGATTTGTGGAGGTCAGAGGTTAGAGGTGAGATTGCTGGAAAAAAGCTGATCATCGCAACAGTTTCTTCCTGCTTTTGGGGAATAGGATGAGGAATTTATCCTACGTTAGAGTTAGCAAAGTGTTATGGCAAACAAGACCAAAGGTTTTATATTTATATATTTTGGTGAATAAAGAATTGACACACACATAGTCACAGTAAAAGTGAAAAACTTTCATAGAATGGATGGCTCAATGAGTTAATGCAGATAATTAAAGTAAATCACAAAGAGCTTTGCATGCCTTGATAATTTCATCAGCACATTAGATGCCCTCGGCAAACATCATCGCTCAAAGCAGAAGGTCAGCCATCTATTTTCAGCTGGGAGACCTCTGGCCAATGCTCGGCAAGCCCTAGCAGTTATAGATTTTCCACCTTGTCTTAGTAGTTTATCAATAATCAATGATTATCCTGCTGTTTGTCAATCCAGCATCATTTGACTCAACATAAAAGCAAAGTAGTGAGGCAGAGGCTCAGTGCAGCTCATCTCTCATACCCTGCAGTCATATCACTTCAGCACATTAAAGGCATTTTTGTAAGAGCCTGCGTTAACACGGGGTGGTGGGAGAGTGAAGGAGGTGGAAGGGAATTCAAGTGCCTCCTCCCACTTCTGTCCTCACATCAAGTAACCACAGTGGAGCTGGGGGGGCAACAGCCTGGGACTAATTTGATTAAATGTGTCTATGGTGAAAGGATCTGATGGTGATGACAGTTTACTTCTTGCCCAACAGGAACGATATCAGGCACATTTCTCGAATTTTACCTCCCACATGTACAACACACACACACACATACACACACACACACACACACAAAAGAACATCCATGCATTTAATAAACAAAGTCATTTTGATTCATACTTCTGCCAAGTCCCTCATATCAGGTCCCATAAAGGCACTAAAATACACCGAGCAGCCATCATATGATACACCAATCTACAACAAGTTTATTAGTTATAATTCATCAATAAATTCCTTTCAGTCCAGTAATCAGAAATACAGCCAAAGTTATCTTACCTTTTCCAAACTGAGGTGCTCTTTCCTCCACAAATGTCAGCTTGATTTGAAGGCAAGTTGTGTAAAAGTCATAATTCACTGAATGTTGTTTTTTTTTTTTGGGGGGGGGGGGGCAGTCAGAGCTCTCCCGCTGTTTAGCACCACAACACCTGGCAACACTGCTTACACACAGCCATCCATCATGGCCCTTATACACACTCCAGTACTGTGAGTTTATGACAGTGGAGGGATTTCCTGTGGACCTTTCTCGAAAGCAAAGTTTGCCACGGCATGGCTTGTGTCTCTGTGAAAAAATACACTGATTTGTAGAGATGTTCTGATGCCATTTTTTTCCTCTGTAATTGAAGCTGCACCGATTAGTCGATTAATTGATTAGTTGATCAAATGGAAATTAGTTGCCAACTATTTTGTTAATCAATCAATTGTTTCAGTCATTTTTCATGCAAAAAGATCAAACATTTGATTGTTCCAGCTTCTTCCAGAGTCTTTGGATTTTGGACTGTTTGTTGGACAAAAGAATCAATTTGAAGATGTCACTGTGGGCTCTGGGAAATTGTGATGAGCATTTTTCACAATTTTTTGACATTTTATGTCATTTTTAAGCTCTGAATGTGTGTATGGAGTTTAAAGAGCATCACAGTGTGTTTGTTTATCCATCCAAGTTTATTGGACAAATCCTTTACGTACTGTTGATTTGTCCATGTATGTACCATGGATGATTGATATATTTACGATAATAAATTAAATGTTAGCGTGCTGTGATGCTGACTGGTTTTTGGTAATCTCAGTATTTGCTCTCTACCACGAACAGCAGTGCAATTGATTTCTTGTAACAAATGATTGACCTCAGGCCTTTGCAGCTTTTTGAGTGCAGAGGGGGGACGGTACAGCAGTGGGTGACCTTAATGGCTTTCAGGGCTTTTATGGCGCAGGAGGAACCTTTGTCAAAGAGAGCATTTATCAACGAAAAAAGGGCTAAAACAACTTAAATCATTATAAAATGCATACACTCCTGTTGGGTGTGTGATTCTCTATAAAAGACCTTATTGTGATTCACGTTGGGCCTCAATTGCTTGCTGCTCAGCTGGTGGTTGACAACAGCTCAGTTTCAGGGAAACCCTATCCACGCAGGATGTAGCTGTTCCACTCCAATCATCACCTTCCCGCAGCACTCAGCAGGTCTGTAGCTTGAGGTAATAGGCAACTCTGTTTTCTGACATCCAGTGGACCTGACTGAGATGGATGGATGTCTGAAATACATCAATATGTTCAGGGAGAGAGGCAATTCAGAAACAGATGATAAGATTATCATCCTTTGGGTCGATGTTGTAGAACTGGCCATGACGCTTAATGTTTTTAATGCCATTTAATAATATCTAATGTACTTTAGTTTTGTGTCAAAGCACGTTTTGTGACAACTCATAGAGTGAAATGCAACACCAGCTTTCACAACAAAGAAACACCTCAAGGGAAAGCAGTTTCCTTTGACTTAAACTGAAAAAGACACATAAGAGCTAAAACATGAATACTCTCATGGTTACAGGGAAGAATTCTACTGTACAAGACGCAGAGAGTTTTGTCTGACATTTGGGCCAATTCTTGCCTTATTGTTCTTTGGTAGAGTTACAATCGTAATATTGGCTGAAAACATTGATAAATGTTGCTGTGTTACAATAAATCAGTTGTTATTACTCAAGTAAGCTAATAATCAACTGTTTTAAACCATCAGTTAATTAAGATTTGCCGAGAGACAATATATTCCATCTCATTTTGACACACTATAGGAAATAAAGGGAAAAAAGTAAAATAGCAGACTCTATACAGAGTAGAGCTCCATGCTGTTTTTTTTTAGGTGTTCCAAAGTTTGCTCCTATTTTGGCTGTTCAGGATGATATGGGTTGGATTCCCATTATAAGGTGAAAATGTGAAGGTTAGGACTGTGGAATAATTTGCTTAATTAGTCAGGTAAATGAGCAAATAAGGTTTTGCTGTGTGGTAAATCACATAATTCTCCACAGGAGATTTATGCTGTTTTTGAGGAAGGTAAGTGACCATATGTGAATGTAATAATTTATCATGCAGCATGAAGACAATTAGAAGAACATTACTTGCTTGATTTGAGGCAAAATAATTACAGTAATACTTCTAAGTTGGCTATCTTTGTTTGGATAGTTTATTTGTTTCTTATTGCTTGTAATTTGTATTGCTACTCTGGTTTCTGGTGTGTTTTTCTAAATAGTGGTGTCTTGTAACTTAGCCTGTCTTGGCTGGGCAAATTACTTGTGCACTCAATAATACAAAAATCAAATCAAATGAAATCAAATGTTGTAGAAGAAACATGAAGAATTAATTTCCGTTTTGCACTGTTTATACAGAGCATCAAATGTATTTGTAATGTATATTAAAAGTTGTCTCTTGTTCTGTTTTGCTGCAGGTATCTCATCTTTTGCAATCCAGCCGACATCAATAGTGGTGACACAAGGCTCAGTCGCCAGGTTTTCCTGCAAAATCAGTGCACACCCTCCTCCAATCATCACTTGGGAGTTCAATCGGGTCACATTACCCCTCACCACTGAAAGGTATGCACTCTGATGTTTTCAGTTTAACTTCATGGTATTCGTTTTTCACATACTTAGTGGACAGCAGACTTTTTTGAAGTCACTCTTTGCCATTATCAGTTGTTAAAAATGATCTATTGTATCTGTGTGTGTCTCTGTTATCACAGAATCACAGTCCTGCCCAGTGGTGTTCTTCAGATTCACGGAGTGCAGCAGGCAGATGCTGGAAATTACCGCTGCATTGCCACCAACATTGCCAGCCGCCGCCGAAGCACGGAGGCCACCCTCACTGTCACCCCAGGTGTGTCAGCCAGCTCTCATTCTGCAAGTTTGCTGTGTAAAGGGCATCAGCACACTGTTTAGCAGTGAAATATCCATCAGTGGAAAGTTTGTGCTTCCTGTAGAGGTTTATTTTATCATAGAAATTTGAGAGGTATTCTTTCATCTTGCATAGATTCTTTCAAATTACTTAATGCAAACATTGACCACTTAAAGTGACTCATAGGCAGCTTGTAATGTATTATGTCTATACATCAGTAATTTAATTACTTTATTGAAAGCACCCAATGACCACTTAGATTACATTATAATGAATTTTAATAGTGATTATAATGCATTATAAAAATGGTTATAGTGTATTACAACTATGAGAATTATAATACACAATGATCCTTGCCCAAAAAAGTCAATGAATGACTAAGAATTATGAAGTATCATGATACTTGACCAAGTAAGTCATCCTAATTTTTTTTATGTGGTATTATTATTGTTGTAAAGCATTATAAATATTTATGAGTGCTTATAACTATAATTATGCATTGGTATAAGCACAGTATAATGCATTATAAGCATGTTTATAATGCATACAATTTATGAAAGTGTTTTCACTTGAATCTATGATGTCCATCACATCACACCACATGGACTAAAGCTGTCTTTCTCTTCCTCTTCTTTCTCCTCTCTCCCTGTAGCCCCCAGCCCCCAACGTCCCCAGAGGCCGCGCATCATCGCCGGGCCACAGAACATTTCAGTGTCGCTGCACCAGAATGCCATCCTGGAGTGCATGGCCACAGGAAATCCCCGACCCATCATCTCCTGGAGTCGAGCGGACAGCAAGTCTATTGATGTTTACAGCACCAAAGTGCTGGGAAATGGCAATCTCATCATCACAGACATCAAACCCCAGCATGGAGGAGTCTACATGTGCAGAGCTACCACTCCTGGCACGCGAAACTATACCGTCGCCTCAGCCAATGTCACTGTGTTAGGTAAAGATAATCAGGGGTTTGGCTGTTTATGTTCAGATTTTGTATTGATAATTCAAAAACTTCATCATATATGTGTTTCTCATTGATGTTGTTCTTCTGAAGCACCACCTTCATTGGTTGAGTGGCCGGAGAGTCTGACCCGTCCACGTGCTGGCACTGCCCGCTTTGTGTGCCAAGCTGAAGGAGTACCAACACCTCAAATCACTTGGCTCAAGAATGGAGAGAAAGTTCACTCCAATGGCCGTATCAAGATGTACAACAGGTATCTTTCTCTTCATTTAAAGGATCATTCCTGAGATTCATAAATCCGTTTGCTGACGAGTCTAATGTATTTCCGTCTGTATGCACAGGGGTAAATGAAATCAGGAACCCTAACTCCTTTTACTATGAAACACTCATTTTAACAGTCTTTGATGGCCAATTTAAAACTATTTAAATAAATAATTCACTACTGTCCTTACAGTAGAAAGGAAACTGAATAATTTACAGCAGTGCAAATGGGGTTTTAGTTGGTTTCCCTGTAATTTGCTCCCACTCCTTATTCAACTGTCAGCGCTTGTTAAAGGTAATTATAGAATAATTACACTCTGGTAAAAGACCCTGAGGTTGAAGCCATCTGTGTGTGTGCATGTGTGTCCCACAGCAAACTTGTCATCAACCAGATCATCCCTGAGGACGACGCCATCTATCAGTGCCAGGCAGAGAACGAGCAGGGATCAGTCCTCTCCATGGCAAGGCTCATTGTGGTGATGTCTGAAGATCGTCCGAGTGCTCCCAGGAATATCAGAGCTGATACCGTGTCGAGCTCCGCCATTCTTCTGGCCTGGGAGAGGCCTCTGTATAACTCAGATAAAGTTATTGCTTACTCAGTGCACTACATGAAGGCTGAGGGTGAGTGGTGTGTAAACAAACAAGAGAGAACAGGGGTCAAATTTTCATTGTATTTTTGTTACACGGGGGTATGCTCTCTTGTATGTTGTACAAACAAACTGTTAAAATCAAGATGAAATGAAAAATGATATTGTACACTTACTAATGGCAAAAAACGCAGGAAATCAATGTATTTATATTCTTAAAACAAAATTCAACATTCTTTCTTCCCATAAAACAAAATATGACTTGTACGTCTGTAGGCTTGAACCAACCAATTTCAACCAGTAATATCATAACATCCACCCATCAATCAATCTTCAACTTTTAATGGCACAAAGCTAAGATTAATTGGTTAGTTAGCTAGCATCAGTATGGTAGGTTGGGTTATGACACGTCCAGTTTTCAACGTTCAAATTGATCTGTTTCTCTCAGGAATACATCATGATATGGAAGTTAAAGTGATCTGGACTTTAATATTTACATATTTCATGCTTATGGCCTTCATGGCACCAACACTGGGTAACAGAGATATTGTCTTTTTACTCCATGTTGTCCATTGTTTTTACTTGTCAAAACATGAACCCTACATTGCCCACAATGCAACTAGACTGATGACAGCTGGGGGAGAGATTTGGGTTTGCTTTTGGTGGCTAATCGGGCCACCCAACCCATCCTGACACAAGTGGCATCACTTGAAGGAATTCAGACTTCACATATGCAGCACTACTGCCCAAGACCTGCAAATAGAGCTTGATGTACAATATAAAATTGTTAGAGTTCTCCTTTAATGCAGTGGGAAATAGCCTTTTAGGAATTAAATTCTGCAGCTTCTTGACTAGAAAGTCCAGTGTGGGAGCTGACTCTGCTTTGTCAATTCTATGTTGGTGGGCACAGGTCAAAGGAAAAGAGAAACACTCCTCCAAAGTAAAGAAGAACAAGGGCTTTTTCTTAACAAACAGGAATAGTCCTCTCAAGACCACAGCCCGGTGGAGTTCGGAGGTCCCTTCCTTTTGGCCTATAAAATGCAGGATGCAAACAAAACTGTTCACAAAAAGCACAAGGGTTGTAGTGTGGCAGCAGCTTTCAGCTTTCAGCTTTCCTGGGAACTCTTGCTGTTGACAACAAGAGTCACATTCAAACAATGCAACATTTCAGAAAGAAATTCAGCTTGTCCATTCAAGCACTGCACTTAATTATAATGCCACTGACTTCCATTGGGGAAGTGAAACGTACAGAATTCAACTGGAGAAAAAAAGAACACCTGCTCGATTTTGTTGGGGATAAGGAGGTCAAAATAAAAAGAACAAGCTGAACAAATTCTTTGTTTTATTCTTGAATAACTGACATCTGTCAGGGATTTCTGCACTTATTTTAGATTTAGTGACAATCTCCTTGGCCCCAGTTACAGAGAATGGCTGTTCATTGACGCTGACAGAGTATCAGACTGTACGCTCTGCACCTGAGGTTACTGACAGAGAAACTTGGCACTAAATGGAGGCACTAATGAAAGGAGGAACTAATTAGCCCCTGTGATGGAGTGTCCTAAAGTGTGTATTCTGCAAGAGCAGTGGGAGGGTGTGAATTGGACAGGAAGGGAGACTTTGTTACACTTTTCAGAGAGGCTTACTGAGGCATTCAATCCAGGGAGAAAGCTTTTTTGTTTACTCCTCAAGTACCTTGTTTACAAGGTCAGAAATCACACCAGGTAGTTTTTCCTCAAGGCACAAATACAGCTTTTGTGTGACTTTGCTAATCTTCTCTAATTAAACAACTATTACTCAGTAGGTCATTTGGAAAAACTAGTGCAAGTGATTATGTTTCACCTAATATTCAAAAACCTTTTTCCATTGCAACAACAGAAACTTTTGCCATATTTGCACACTTTTTTTGTGAACTGGATCATTTTGATCCCATGGTGTGTATCTTTTTATTGTACAAAACCTGCTAGTTTGAAATATGCTGTAATTTATCTAAACATAGACAGTGTAAAAAAATTTTTACACACAAAAATAATTTTTCTTAATCACAAGACAAGGCAGATTGCTTTTTAGGGAAAAATAAGAACTTTCATCTCATTATACTGCAGATTTGCTTTATTTTTAAATGTAACTGTGGTACTCCTCTTACGATGTTATCATTTTTTCCAGGATTAAACAACGAGGAATATCAAGTTGTCATTGGAAATGATACAACTCGCTACATTATTGATGACCTGGAACCAGCTCGCAACTACACCTTCTACGTCGTGGCCTACATGCCCATGGGAGCCAGTCGTATGTCGGACCATGTGTTCCAGCACACACTTGAGGATGGTGAGGAATGCACAGAGTGAAAGTCATAAACAATATAACTCCCCCAACAGTAAATACAAAACTAGAATCAAGTCACATGTAAGACTGAGATGGACAAATTAAGGAGAGACAGTGCTGTTATTGATCTTTAAACAGACTTGATGTTGTTCCAGAGGGAGCTAGGAGGATGTTTGTTTACAGAATATTTTAACTGCAGTGAATGAGCTTTGTTGTTGATGTAAGAAACAATTTGCTTATGTCCACAAGCTCATGTCTGTGGTCATGTCTATTCTGTTATTATGTTCCATTTGCCTGGAGTGTTTTGATTTGCAGGCAAATTTAATTTTCTCATGGTCATGGCCTGTGGGTCAGAGGCTGCTGTTTATCTGTTCCACATGACTGAAGTTATTAAATATTACACAGCTTATAGGGCAAGCATGAGGTCACCTTAAATAGGTGCTCTAATAAAAACTAAGATCTATTCTAATTAGGTAAGTACAGTGAGTACATGAAATATTGTCTTTTGATTATTTGAATATGTCAGATTTTCACATGGAAGTATTACTTAAAATCAAGACGTGTAGCTGTATCATATTCTGATGCTACTAAATTCCAATGTTTTAGAGTCACTTTGTATTAGGATGGCTGATAAGGATAAAATACTGTATTGTTGTAAATGTAATTTTATATTCCAATACATTGTGATAATGTAAAATTCTGGAAAATTTATTGAAGGAAAAAAGGAATATGGCTATAAAACAGTCCTAGTTTGTATGTAAACTTCTTTCCCCTGTACTGGTGCATTATGTCTCAAATCTAAACACAGTTGACATTTTTCATATTTATCTGAAGCTCTTTTTCATACATATCTCAGGCTAGGATTAGGTGATATGTAAAAATTTTCCAACTAGCCACTGTCGGCCCTGTAACTGGTGTTTGACGATATATCTTCCAATAAATAAATTCACAAAATGTCAAGAAAGAAAATATTTAGTTATTTAACAGAAAAATACAACTGTGTAGCCTCTGAATTCAGGTTTCTCTCTTTTACCAAACTAAGATGAGCAGGACTTATTTTGGTCTTAATCTCCCTGTCTTGTCTGTCTTCAGTTCCCCTCCGCGCCCCTGAGCTCAGCCTCACCAGCCACAGTCCCATGGACATCCAGGTGTCTTGGCAGCCCCTTCCAGACAAGCTGAGTCGTGGCCGTGTCTCTGCCTACCGCCTTTCCTATCGCACTAGTGCTGAGAGTACAGCCTCACAAGTGGAGCTACCTGGAGAGCAGACCCAGCATCTCCTGGAAAATCTGCAGCCTGACACTATCTACCTCCTGCGTATTGCTGCTGCCACCAGTGTAGGGTGGGGCGAGCAGTCTGCCTGGACGTCCCACCGCACCCCAAAGGCATCCAGTGCTCGAGGTACAACATTTGGAAGAGTCGCCCACATAATTTCTGAAATGGCAGCATTGTAGCCAAGTCAATTGTGCATATTAAAAAAGTATTAACACCTGTAGTGGAATTTTGACTCCGAAAAAAGAATTATGACTGAACTCCTCTCTTCTATTTAAACCATGAGAAAGAGTAAAGAGAGGAGCTTGCTCTAATAATCTTGTTAAGGCATTGCGTTTGTTACTCTGTGACCTTTGGCCTGCACTGTCAGTAACATTGGAAGGGCTTCAGTCATGGGTCATAAAGGGAGCAACTCAGGCCTCTGGGTGGGAAAGAGTATACGGCTGCTTAGAGCTACATCTGAAGCTTTGAGGCGGGGGAGGGGAGAATTTGTTTTTCCTGCCCATCTCTATTGCCCTCTGTCTCCAGTTTAAACTGCGACAGGAGTCTTCCATTGGTAAACTCCATTCCCCTCATTCCTAAAATAAAAATGTGTGAAATCGCTCCCTCGACTGCGAGTGTGGTTGTCTCTGGTCTTCATTGAGTGTGAAACAGCTGGTAAGGCATCAGATGGTAGTTTCACTTTTCAAAGAAAACTCTTGCTCAGGAACCTCCCATGTTCGTCACATAAACACTGGAGACACTCGGTTTTCTAAGAACAAGCTCCTGTTTTCTGAAAAACTTTCCTAAGTCACACATCACAGAACAGCATCTTTTAAGTCTTGTTTGTCTGAAATTACCTTCAGAGAATATTAAGATAGCTTGTAGTACAGTACAAAAATGAAAAGAGTGTCAGCAGCACTGTTTATTTAGACTCACAGAACAACATTTTGCTCACATGGAGCCTTATCCTGAATGTTTGTGAACCTGTTTTGCTCTAGTGTAGGAGTGTAATCCATCTCAGAGTATCATTATCAAAATATAAATGATTCTCTGTCTCTTTTCTCTTAAGTTCCTCTGGCTCCCGAGCTGCATTTGGAGCCTTTAAACTGCACCACAATTCTGGTGAGCTGGCAGCTTGCACCCAGGAACTCAGCCAGTGTACAAGGCTTCAGACTCTTCTACCATGAGGAGAGCCAGTCGGAGAGCGCCCCGGTCCAGCTGCGTGCCTCAGATAATACACACACCATTGGAGGCCTTGGTGAGTTTTGTTTCAGATCATTTCATTTACCTCCTGCCTCTATGGTACCTGGTATGGCATGCTCAACATGTGGCAAAAACTTGTACTTTTCTAAAAATTCTATAACTTCTTAGTGCTCTAGGAGGCCATCTCGAAGATTTCAGTCCTTGTTGATTTGGCAACACCTGTAGTTACGGGTAGTAATGCTGTTTTAGTACTACAGGTCACAGAATTCTGGGAGCTGAAAACAAATTATTGCCATGATCTGATTTTATGTGGTACATGGGATGAGTTTGCAAACGTCAGGGCACAGTGCAAGGAGTTGGTTACCTCACAGAGAAATTGGAGGTGTGCAGCCCATTGCCCAAAACTCTTCAACTAAGTGCTCACTGTGGATGTTCCTTCTTGTTCCGTTCGCTGCAATATTTCAAACTGATCCGCTGTCAAAAAAAAAAAGCCAAACATGGCTTATGTCTTGTTTTATAGATGCACTTTATAGATGCACTTTTAATGAATGATAGTGGTCAGTACTACGCTCACTGACAAACACATTGCATCTCCTACAGCATTTTTAAAAAAAAATGTTTAAGCTCCCAAAAGTTTTAGTGTAATACTTTGTGGTGAACAAATTTGGTTCAAACCAGTGTCAGCATCTATTGAGAGCTTATGAGTGATTAATTGCCTTAAAGTCTTGTCATGTGTCAAGCAGCACCATTAGCCGTGGAACAGAACAGCACCACATCCCACTTCCATGACCTCCCAACCTCTGTGCAGGATCTCAGTGTGTGTGTCTTTTCAGCAGCTGCTGGATGGTGTTTGGGCCATATCACAGCTCTTCTGGCCTTTAGGTCAGATTCATTTTGACTTTTTTTGTTTGAGAGAGGAAAGGGGGATCAGGCCAATGCAGTGGACAACTGACCATCTGTGGCCAGAGGGGGTCAACCAGGTGGTCAGCAGCTGACTTGTAAATTAGGAAGCTCAGTGCTTGGACAGGATCAGAAAGAAAGACAGAAAGATGAGGAGGCACTATAAATTACTTTAGGTGTTAAGTCTAACTGCTGCAGGCATTTAGCTAGTTAGATACTTACATCAGTGGTTTAAACATTACTGCTGTTGATAATAGTGCTACACCAATACATCTACTATGAAACCTAATGATGAACAATAATGCTGATAAATTTACAAAAAACACTCAACTAACTAGCTAAACATAACTTCATATCTGGGATGCCAGTTCAATATAATAATTTCAGATTATTTGTGTTTTATTCTTTTAATTTCTTTGATATTATTTTACTTTATTGTCATAATGGTTGTATTAGTGGGATCTGCAGTTTTAAAAGTTGCCTCAGTATTTCCATGGCTCTTTGTTTCTGCATCGGATTTCTCTGAATATTGAATAAATGTTCTGGGAAGACGAGATAATATTAATCCAATCAGCAAAAGTAGCAACATCAAAAATAGAGCTTAAGCTGAATAAAAGAAGAATTATCTTTTTGTCCCTCTTTGATAAAGGAGCTTTGCAGGGCTGTGTTTTGAAGAGAGGGAAGCTGTTTGGTGGAGGCAGATTTATTATGTGTTTTATGACTGCTTTGAGCAGTGTTGCTGGAGGAGCATTGACATCAAAGACTATCATTGTGTTTGGCTTTGGGAGCCACAAAGATCATTTATTAGCCAGGACTTAAAGGAAATGCAGCCTCTCACCAACTGAGCTGTAGGCCAAACAATGAGCGTGTCTTGTGAGCTCACTGTGTTGAAGTTCTGGCATTTCTTTCTCATGAATTAGCTGCAGCACTGTGCACAAGGAAGAGAGGTGTAAAATGCAGCATGTGACCTCCTGTGTGGCAGCACATCCTGCACCAGAGAGAAGAAAAACTGCTGTGCTGCGAGGAATCTGACTAAATGGCTTTCACACTTTTTACCAATTATTACTTCCTTCTACAAGATATCACTTTTTGCTATTATTACAGCTGCGCCATTAATCAAATGCAAATCTGTTGATATTATACAGTAGGGATGCAACTAACAATTATTTTCATTATTGATTAATCTGTTGATCTGTTGACATCAGTGAATTTGGAGGACTAATTGATAATAATTGCTGATTAATTTAATAGTTGAATCGATTAATCAACTAATCATTGCAGCTCTATTGCACAGATCATACAAGAGGTTGTTTTAAAATGCTTTAGAACATTTAGACTTCAAAAAGAATCAAAAGCAAGCTTTACAAAATGCAAGAAAACTTGCATCAAGAATGTCTATAAATTTAGAGCCAATCCTGATATAAATACATGCTAAAAATGTTTTGACAGTAGCATAAATGGAGAAGAGTCAGTCAAATTGGTGAACTCTCTCAGTAGTGTCAGTTATGAAGCAACATTGTATTCACTAACATTAGCTACCATACGCTAATAGAATAGATTTATTGTCCACCAGGGTGGAAATTTGTCTTTGGCTTACCAAACACAAGAAACAACAATATGCAATATATATTTTGCAAAAGAGGCACATGGGAAAAGTCACATTAAACATTTAACATTAAACTGACTCAAAGACTTTGGGGGTTTTGACTTTTGCTTGCCATTGAAGCTACCCTAGATAGTTAATTCTTTAGTATGTGTAGTGAATTGAGCAATGTTTTATTGCAAACAAGTTTCACTTTTCATTTGCAAGAGGAGTGTTATTTCTTCTTTTTAGAAGTTAACGTAAGCCCTCTTTAAAGGTGATGAGGCCCACCTTAGATCTTCTTTCTGTCATCTTGTAATCTCTTATGATGATAAGGGAATATGCATTTTAGGAGGTGTTAGCTCAAATATTGGATAATTTAATTATGAATAAATACAGTTATTTACTGCAAGCCATTTTTATTAAATGATGACAAAGTAATGTTGATATTTACTCACAAATGAGCACATGGCCTGAGCGGAAAGAGAGTGGACAGGGCTTTTGTTTATTTAAATTTCTCTGTTGTACAGTAACAGAGAAATGATATTAATGAGCAGAAATACATTCATCCTGTGGGAATATTTTTCTGTTTGCAATGTATGTACATGATGCATTCTTTCTGCACTTCTATCCTTCAATCATTGTGTTGCAAAATATTTTGGTCTTTTTCTCAACTATGGGAGAAGACCTTTTTTTTGACAGATTACATTTGAGACACTGTTTAGTAAATGCTGTAGCTGCATATTGAAGATTTGAGTCTACATTTTGTGCCCTTGAGACTACCAAATGTTGAATTTTTATTTTTCTCAGCACGTTGTCTCTGCAAATTAAATCTGCTCTTACTGTAAATGACATTTCCTATAACCCCTGTGATGTTGGACCTAGCAGCCATCCCTTTTTGTGCCAATAACATTGATTTCTGAACTATCAGCTGTGGTAAAACTGGATGCTGCTGATTCAGCTCTGTGTACAGCTGCAGAAGAAGGACACGGCTCTGAGCTGACTGTTAAATTATGACGATCCAGATGATTGAAAGCACACCCTGAGAGACAGGAATGTGTTTGAGAGGCTCCAGTTGGGTATAAATGACACACTGATGTGACCTTTCCTTGCATGTGTTTTCTCTGCTTGGCCCATGAGAGGAACACGTAGTCGTAGTCGAAGTTTAAATACCTCTCATACCTGTTGGCACCAGGCAGCATGGTGTGCACAACTGTAGATTTATCTCACAGCTGCAGGTCATCTCACATCTTGTTGACTCCTTTTATTAAACAGGAGGCAAAGTGTGCTCTCTGTGAAAACTAGATTTGTACTCCATTTAAAAGGGTCATTTTCTGCTTAACCTGTGTGTGTGTTTGTGTGTGTGTGTGTGTGTGTGTGTGTGTGTGTGTGTGAGTGCGAGTGCGTAAGGGCAAAAGAGAGAGGCAGAAAGAGGGGGAGGAGAGTGAGATGATAGATGCTGGTGTGAGGGTTCATGTGGGAGTTGACATTTATGGCCTCTGTTCAGGCCTGGCTTGCTGCGGCCTGGGGGGCCGTTCGCAGGCCAGAACAAAACCTCAGGGGCCAACAGGATCTGCATTTT
>JAJHUR010074011.1:0-11529 GCA_027495735.1 Lutjanus campechanus
TGAAGGAGGAGCTCTGTGACTGTTTCACAACAAAGCTCTTTAGATAACACCAGTTTTATAATGATGAGAGTTCAACATCTGAATGCAGCACAGAAGCCCGTTTCTTTTCAAATCAAATAACTTCTCCGCAGCTGGTTTGTGGAGACTTAACCTCCCTGCAGGATGTTTATCTTGTTTAAATGTGATTGATACTCTTTTCTGTCGCGTTTACACCAAATTAAAAGTGTTGAATAACAAGCAGGCTGCAGAAACAGTCAGCACATGGCCGCAGATCAACACTCACGAAGTTAAATGTTAGCCAGTTCTTCACGTTACCTGCCAGATCATAAAACTTCTCGGTTTTGAGGGCAGCAGCCAGAGCCCAGCCGGCCCACTGGATGCTCAGGTCGGCGGCGGCACATTTGACCAGAGTGCTCCCCATGATGAAGTCCTGCAAGTCGGCCAGCACCGCAGGAATATTCTGATAGTCTGTCATAAAGCCACTCCTCCGACAAAATATAAATACTGTGTGGTTAAAGTTCAACCGCTGCCATACTACTGCTGGGAGGGGCCTGGCCGCGGGGAACTCTGGGTAGTGTAGTTAAAGCGCTTCAATGGGTCTGAGCTTTTGTTGATCTTTGGAGGAGAAATTCAGGTGTTGCTGCAGCATGAGGACAGATAAGTAGGACTACAGATATTGTTATTATAGTATATGTATGAGTCATATGATATTTAGGCCTTCTATAACCGTGTGCATCAGAATAATATACGATATGATGAATTATTTTAGTGTTTGTATTAAGACAGAAACAAAACATTATAACATATTAACATAATAAAGTATTGGATATAGAATATAATATAGGGTGAAATGTAGTAATACAGCATAACATAATATATAGTATAATACAGCAATATAGCAAAGAATAACATAATAATAAGCTTTACTTGTACAGCACTGCTGTGCTACTTGTACTACAACATTCAAGTATTTCAGTATTCTATTACTTTATACTTTTACTTGTGAAGGAAATATTTATAGCCTTTACTCTAGTAAAAGTAACATTACCACATAAATGCTCAATTACTAGAACTAGTCCTGCAAGGAAACCGTTACTTAAGTAAAGTATGCAAGAATTAATAGCTAAATTTACTCAAAAGTAGCTGTGAGTGGTATAATATAGACATTTATTGCTGGATTATTTGATCTATAAATAGCGTTTTACTGTTGTAATTGATTGAGGCAATGCTCATTGTAACAATCTATAATATTTTATTAGATTATCATGTGTTATGTGTCAAATCTACAAAGTACCAGAAAATGGAAAAACTCAAGTAAATTATGAATACCTTAGATTTGATGTACACTACTAGATTAAACTACCCGACAGAAGGTAGTCAAACATAACTTCATATCCACCTGCTGCAACAAAAAATAATAATTTGAATAATTAAAGCAATGAAAATATACTACTAATAATAATATATATACTGCTTAAACTTTCAATACTTTAAGTACATTTTTCTGATAATTTTACAAACTTTTAAAACGCAGGACTTTGAGTATTTTTATAGTGTGTGGTATTACATTAATCTGAATATTTTTTCACTGCTGGGAGGCTTTCAAGGGCCTGGAAAAATAAGGATTTGATTTGCTACTTTGCTCACTGAGGTGAATGCAGGGAGGTTATTTAGATACACTTCACCTTCCTCTTTTTTTTATCATTTCATTTACTCTATGAAAAACCCACAGGAGTCAGATTTTACAGCAGCACATAGAAAGGCTGAGAGATGAAGAACCTGAAATAAATAAGAGGAATTCTAGAAAAAAGAGAGATAACATTTAAAAAAATCAATATGCAGTATATACAATACTTCTGACCATGTAAAATAATAACAAATATTTGTGTGAAAGACATCAAATAGTATATAGTGTTAGTTATATATTGTTATATATATATAGATATGTTCAGTAAAAGTAATATACACATACACCATACAATAACACCATATCTGCAATAGAAATGGTAAAGAATACCATGATGGAGCATATAATACAAAAAGTAAATAATGCAATTTAATGTCACATGTGACTACAACTTGTTTTACTGCACCCCTGGTAATAATAATAACTAATTTATGATAGAGGACCAGGTGCAGGTGTGTTGTTGTAAAGCACCTGTTTTAATGTGCAGCAATAAAACACTAAATACTCTAATGCAGTTTTAATGTTTTCTGTCTTCTCTGTTTCCCTTCATCATCAGGAATAAACACAGTCGAGACAAAACATGGCCGAGAACACAAGTCCAAAAAGCGGCTCTGGAGTCTTTGCTAAAAAAGTCCAGAGACAGCTGAGCCGAGGCAAAGAAAAGGTACCAGTCTGCAAGTTTTTGTTTTCCCCCCAAAAAACTTATTATACCATTTAGTTGCTGTTTTCTCTGAGTTATGTGCTTTTTCTGCAGGTTCTGCAAAGGCTGGGAAAGACCTCGGAGAGCAGAGATGACCAATTTGAGCATTGTCTCCGACAGTTTAACGACCAGCAGGTAATCGCTCCCCTTGCATAATGAGAAAATAAAAAGTCTGCAGTTAATTTTTGTGTTTATTTTGGATGGTAAAATGTTTGCACACTTGAAAAAAAAGACTTCCAGTTCAAAACAAATTAATTCCCACTGCTGTCTCAACATGTTTTACTGTGTATGTTAACGCCAGGAGGATTTATTGACTGCACCCAGCGGATCAAACATCATCAAAGTAATAAATCTTCACCCTGGCACTCATGCAAACCTCTTGTCTATTTGCAGACTGATGGGAACCGGATATACAAAGACCTGAGGAACTACATTAATGCAGTTAGAGGTGAGAATGTTTTTTACTTGTAGATGGTGAAGAACTGCAGTGCTGTGTCGTCTGTGGGTCTCATGAACGATTCTGCTTTATCACATCTTTCAGCAAAGTTAAAAGGATGGTTCAGATTATTTGAAGTGGGATTGAGGTACTTCCAGTTTCTAGTCAGCCATGTAGGAAGCTAAGCAATGTCCACTACCATGGACAGGGTCAGCAGCAAAATGTGTTTTAGACACTTCAAAAAGGCCCACATCAATAAATCAGTTTTACTTTGAGTGTATTTTGACTGCTTGACTTTGCCGTCAGGCGTTATATGAGCCAAATATCTCTCTCTCTCTAAAGCAACCAAACTCGTTTGGCAAAAATGCGCTTGGCACCAAAATCACACAATAACACAGACAAACTAAGTGATTCAGGCAGCGGCAGACCAGCATCTCCTGTGGTCTGTAGGGTTAAATGAGTGATTTTTCCAATGGAGTCTGGTTGCTTTGGACAGAATGATATTCGAATATTCGTTATGTAACAGCGATTTCCTGTCGGAAAAAACGCTGAGTAAAGCAGTGAAAAGACCGCCTATAGCTCCTTTTTTATTCTACATGTTTGAAAAGGTGTTCCACAGGGCTCTGTGCTTGGACTGTTTCTTTTTTACCATTTATATAAATGATTTGGGTCGAGACGTCATAGATGCTCATTTTCATTTGTAAACTGATGACACTTATTTACTGCTGTGCGTCAACACCTGCTGAACCTGCTGACCACTTGCAAAGTGCTTTTAATGTTACTCATGAGGGAAAGGTCATTGAAAAGGTTAATGCCTGTTAATCCCTGGACAATCTGATGAATGATTCTCGTACTTTGAATCCACATGAACAGACTTTGGTGAAAAAAATCAAGGTTTAAATTATCTTTGCATTTTAGAAACAAGTTGTGTTTTTTCTTTTAATGTAAAAAAGAGACTATTGGTGACTATTGCCCCTGCTGATGCATTGCATATGATTGAGACAGCCTGCCACGCATCCCTTAGATTCGTCACGCAAGTCTTTGTATCACCACTGTAGGCTTTACTGACCAGCTCTTGCAACCCACTGGAGCACACATTGATATACTTTCATGCACAAGGCCATTGTTCTGCTGCTCCGTCCTATCTACGTACTGTCACAGAAGAGTGATGCACAATATTCTTTGTGGTCAGCTGACTTTTATACGCTGTTTCTGTATCAAATGTTCATCCAGAGATTAGGAAAATGCAGTTTAGCACCCTCAGACTGGAATACATTTTTAAAACTCCATGACCTGATTTCACTGAATGCTCTTAAATTTTAATTTAGAAAGATCTGGAGATGGAAACTTTGGAGTGTTATTGCTTAAACTGATATTTTGGATGCATGACTTGTACTGTACCTTTATTTATGCATTATAACATCTGTCTGTTATGTTTTGTAACTGTTAATTATCTGTTCTTAATTTGTACTGCTGCCAGTCTTGGCAAGGACTCCCTTGAAAAAGAGAATTTAATTTCAATGTTACCATTCCTGTTTAAAGAAAGGTTAAATAATATAATAAAATCCAGGTAAAGGGTTGGGACTTGCAGGGACTTGCATGTGCTGCAAAGCAAAATGACTGGTTGTTTTTGCTGAAGGAGCCTGGTTGCTATGGAGAGAGCGATTTCTGGCAGTTTCTTGATGTAAAAACAATGTCTGATAGCAAGTAAAGCAGCGAAAAATATATAGCTATTTTGCTGTTCTGTTTGCGGGGGTGTTCCACAGGGCTGTGTGCTTGGCCCACTTCTTTTCACCATTTATATAAATGATTTGAGTCAAAATGTGACAGATGCTCATTTTCATTTGTAAACTGATGACACACTTTTTTACTGCCACTGCTGCAAAATGCCTTTACAAATCACCTTGTCTCAACTAAAAAGGATGTAAATGTTCTTTTTTATTTTTTTACACGATTCTGCTTTTTTACAGACATGCGTGAAGCTTCAAGACGCCTCTCCCAGTCTCTGTTTGATTCTTATGAAGCTGACTGGGCTGGAGAGGAAGATTTAGGAGCCATTGTAGAGGTCAGTATGATCATTACCAGTAATAATGCAAAACACAGAGCAGCTGCAGCTCCACCTCTGCACATTTTTATTGTACAAGTACAAAAGCAGCAAGATTCACACATCGCCAGGGGACCTAAACGCCTTCGCTCTCTTTCTCTTTATACATAATTAATGCAATATTTATGCTGCGTCTCTTTAATAAGGGCGAGGACCTCCTGTGGAATGACTTCGAGGTGAAGCTATTAGACCAGGCCGTGCGCACCATGGAGTCCTATGTGAGCCAATTCCCAGACGTCAGGGTAAGACAAGAGGAAGCAAGTAAACAGAAGCGAAAACACAGACAGATAAAAGGCCTGAGAGCACGCACAAAAACCAACACAGACACACACACACAAGTAGTTCACATATACACACACACACATGTATAATACATCTGGATCTTCTGCCTTTTTCAATCTGTAGGAGAAAATAGCCAAAAGGGGAAGAAAACTGGTTGACTACGACTCTTCCCGTCACCACCTGGAGGCACTGCAGACTGCAAAGAAGAGGGATGATGTCAAGATAAATAAGGTGATAAGTAATGACATACATATCTGTTTGTTTGTTTTTTTCTGTTCGTTTCAACCCTGCATTTGTTCATAAATATTTCACTCTGTAGGCAGAAGAAGAGATGAATGCTGCCAAAAGTGTCTATGAAGGCATCAACAGCGAGTTAAAAGAAGAGCTGCCTGTGCTCTATGACAGGTCTGATGCTATATTTTCTATTATCATGTGATATCAGAGGGTGTACACAGTTTTTGACATCATGTCCTTATATTTTTTCATTTTTAGTCGTATCGGATGCTACGTTTCAGTGTTCTCTGCTGTATCAACTTTACGAGACATCTTCTATAAAGAGATGAGCACGGTATGTTTAACTCTCCAGAGCATCTAAAGTCGGTTGGCAGACAATATTCACTGTCATAAACTTGTTCTTATGAGCAGCCGTCTTGTCTTTTAGCTCAACCTTGATCTACAGAGCGTGATGAAGGAGCTGCAGGCTCAGCATCCGGACAAAGTGTTTGCTCTGAAGGGACTGCAACGGTAAGTTGTTGTCTTTTTTTAAAAACTTTTTAGCTTTGAATTTTGAAGACATTATGTTTTTATGGTCAGAGGTTCAAAGGAATCAATCACCACAAAATTATACCATCTTCTCATGACAGCTGAAGCTCTGCTAAACTTCACAGATCACAAAACACTCTATATTATAAATCCCTTTTCAGTTTTTGGGGCTAACAGGGTTATTTTTGCAGCTCCAAAAAGCATTTAAAGGTCCAGTGTGTAAGATTTACAGAGATTTATTGGCAGGATATTGAATGTAACATTGATAAATATGTTTTCCTTAGTGCATAATCACCTGAAAATAAGGATTAATGTGTTTTTGTTGCCTTACAATAAGCCGTTTACATATACAGAGGGCGTGGGTCCTCCTCCATGGAGGCTGCTCATAGATATATTATAATAAACTAGATAGTGGATGCAAAGATGGTGCCTGTTCAGTCCAATGAGAGTTGCTCACCTGGCAAATTAGCCGGAAAAGTTTTCTAGCGTCTGGAATTATGTCCTGGTTATACAGCTCACTGAATAAGCACAGTAGTGTTTCCCCCCTCACCCATCACCGGCGAGTTCCTGAATGCAATGGGACTTGAATGCAAAGACTTGTATGTGTATCCTGTGCAGCACTTTGTAACGTTTTATAAATAAAATTTCACTCACTTACTAAATTACTTGTGACTTGCAAAACAATCACCTGGTCCCACCTTTTATTTCAGGTATGGCTCCCTGAGGAGACGAACTCTGATGTCCCCGAAGGCCTGGAAAGCCAGCTTCTCTGAGTTCCACAAGAGCTACAGTCCTAAACCTGGCCCGAGGTTTAGTTTCAGGTCCCCGGACAAACCTCGCCACAGCACTCTGTCCAGAGAGAGCAGCACCCTCGCAGTCTCCCCTGAATCACCTACCCAAGAATCCCCCTCCTCCCCCGAGTCCAGCGACCTCGACGCAGGATCGAGCCACAGCGAGGTCCCCAGTTCAGCTGCGGGAGAAGACACCGCGGCGGGGACGACTGCAGAAGACAGCAACCAGGTGGAAGAGGAGAAGGGCACGAAGGAAGAGGAGTCTGAGCCGAAGCCTCCCGCAGAATCTGATGATAAAGGAGACGGCGAGAAGGCCCCACCGAGCGACAGCAGCTCTGAACAGAACAACTCCTGTGATTCAGAGAGTTTGGAGCTTCAGCTGGCTGCAGCAGACGACGGCCCGCTGCACATTGACGAAGGAGAAGACCTCAGCACTCCTAAACCTAGCGGACTGGAGAACGGGGAGGTTTCTGGGTTGAAGGACCTGAGCATTTCTCAGGTTTGTCCTTTGATTAGCAAACAACTGAGGAACGGTCTCTGTATTTACTGTTGTTTTCTGCCATGGTTCTCCTGTTTAACATGACTTTCCTCTGCTCTTTGTGTCCCGTTTAGGATGATCCTGCAGAAAAACAAGCACCTCCGGGCTTAAAAAACACAGTGGTTTAAAGTATTCAGACTTTAATACAAGGTTTGTTTGTTTTTCACGCATGTAATCTGTCACATATTATCAGTCTTCTTGTTCCCTTCTACAAACCTCAATTACAAAAAAGTTTGGATGCCATGTAAAACAAAAATGGAGAAAGATATCTCATGTTCAAACTGATTAACTTTGTTTTTTGTAAATATACACCTATTCTGAATTTGATGTCTGCATCACGTTGACCACTGTGTTACATCATCTTTTCATCTTTCACTAATTGTTGAAGTTTTAAAGTGAATTTCTTTCTCATTCCTGCTTGATATATGACTTCAGGTGCTCGACACTCCAGGGTCTTTGTCATAGTTTGTGCATTTGTGGACTGCAGGCAGGTCAGACTAGTTCCCAAACTCTTTTATTACAAAGCCATGCTGTTATAACATGTGCAAAATGTGTCTTGAATGTGTCCTCCTGAAATGAGCAGGGATGTCTCTGAAGAAGACGTCATCTGGATGGCAGCATATGTTGCTACAAAACTCTCATAGATGTGACAGTTACCCATGATGCCGTGGGCACTAACACACCCTTATACCATCATAGATAGACGCATCAGACCACTTTGCGTCAGTCCATCTCAGATGAGCTTGGAGCCAGGAGAAGTCTGCAGCGTTTCTGGATGTTGTTGGCGTACGTCTTTCTCTTTGCATGGTGGAGTCTTAGCTTTTATTTGTAGATGCAGCGACAAACTGTGTTTACGGTTCTCCAAAGTGCTCCTGAGCCCATGTGGTATCCTTTATACAATTATGTGGGTTTTAATGCAGTTTTTAATGCAGTGCTGTCTGAGGGGTAAAAAGGTCACAGACATTCAATGTCAGCTTTGCTCCCTAACATGCAATTTTTTATGATATTCTGGATTGTAGAAATCCTTAAATTCCTGCAGTTTTGTGTTGAGAAACATTCCTAAACTTTTGGACTATTTGCCAACACAGTTTTACACAAAGTGGTGAAACTCACCCCATCCTTGCTTTGCAAGCGACTGAGCCTTTCGAGGATGCCCCTTTAATACCCAATCATGATACTGTCACCTGTTACCAATGAACCTCTTTACTTCTTGAATGTTCCAAATGTTTTTTGAGCATTTAACAACTTTCTCAGTCTTTTGTTGCTGCTGCCCCAACTTTTTAAAAACATGTTGCAGGCATCAAATTCAGGAGGAGTGTATATTTGCAAAAAAAAGTTTATCACTTTAAACAATAAATATCTTGTTTTTGTACTGCATTCAACTTTTTTTTTTTGGAGTTGGAGTTTGTATCTTGTTTCTGTATTTGACATAAATCCATTTCTGTCCTGTCTTGATTTCAGCAGAGAAGCTCAGAAGAGATTGAAGTCAACAGCTGCACAGGAGAAAAAATGTGGGGACAGCCACACTGAAGTGTCCAACTGTGGTGTCAAGAATGACGTCCCGAGCATTTACTTGGTGGTGTTAGGTTTTTTTAAAATGTATCTTTTATTGAAATCAGTTGTACATACAACACACAGTCTGGGTAAAAGCTTCATCTGGAATATTTTTTATAACAGCCATGTTTCATCTTAATTATCCTTTCCAAAGTACAGATACATACAGCCTACTGCAGGGTGATTTTTGTCAGTTTTGGACCAAACATTATTCCCCAAATTCATGTTTATTCTGCACTGAACAGGTTAAAATCAGGGTAGTTATCTTACATGTCTGATGTCAGCAAGCATGAATGCACTTACAGGTTTACACTGTTAGAAAACTTTCTTACTGACTGCAGTATGGTCACTGTACACAGATGAACTGTTGCGTGCTGTTGTGTTGACTCCACTCTCATGTTGCCACTGAACAAAAGATTGAAAAAGGTTTTTCATGATTTTGTTTTATTATCTTCCTCTTTTTTTTTTTAAATTTCTTGTAGTTTTTAACCAGTTTTGTTGGCAGAGATTCATTTTTGAACTTCATTTTCCATTTTTAGTTTGAATTAAATGTAAATACGCCTCATCTTTTTTCACTCACAACATTGGGATTTGTTCATTAGGTTTGTGCCGTGAAGATAAATCATTGCATAATTCTTTTTGTATCAGGTTTATCCCTTTGTTTTGTTGATTTGAACTGCTTGATGAACATGCACAGCCCCAAGAATGTAGCTAATGGATGGATGGATGTATACAATTAAAAATAAATGCATTTAATTTAAAATATTGTGTCAATAGCTGTGGTTACTTCTCTGCCAATGGAGGTTTAAAAAGATAGGGACAAAAACAGAGAGCTCTCACTCAGCCCAGATTTCTCAGCTAACTTCCTCATGAACTGAACACACTGAAACTTGCATTAATGGAAAAGAGTAAGAAATGTGGCTTCTTGTTTTAAGATATAGGTGTAGATTTTGTGGGATATGGAGGAGGCAGCTCCCTCTCAATATTTAGAACATGTGCTTTTTTCACCCTCAACATGAAAGTGACAGAGGACTTTTATTTTGACGAACTGCTTCCTGAGAGCTTTACTGCATTATATTCCATTGTATTTTGAATTGTCACCTGTTGCAAGAATTTTGTGTTTTCCTTTACATAAATAAAGACACTACCACCATAGATTGATGCAGAAAAAGCACAATTTGGTGCATTTGCAGGAAACATAATTAACCTTTGTGCCTTTTCACCTAAATGTAGAAACAAAACCATGCCCTTTCCTTAAGAATTTAAAACATTTAGGTTTATTTGGACCAAATTATCAATAAATGAAGTATCAGATAAATCCCAGAGCTGAAATGTTGGGAATGTTCTAGTTATGAGAGGTCAGCCTTTGCTGGATGGAAAATGTATGTTTTTGCTTTTGCTCCATTCTAAGAGGAAGGTGATGGAAGTGAGTGTCTGGAAACTTCTTGTGGTCAGTTGACTTCAGTGTCTCACTTCTTGAATTGTAACAGCAAAGATTTTTTTTTCTTCATGGTAATCTTAAAACACAGAAACCTTTTAACCCACTGATTTTTCTGATTTTTATAGGCTAGGACACAGTTAAATACCTGCTTCTTATGAAATATGGACTCAAAAGCAGCCCTGAGTGTGTGAAAAAGGTGAAGATCATTAAGAACGAAAGACTACAGACATTTTAAAAGACAGCATTCAGGCACATTTTGCAGGTTTAAGCAAATGTGAATGAGTGACCTCTTTCACATCCTTTCTTTCAACTGTCATCTGGATGATTATTCCTCTCTGACACGAGCTCTGCAGCTCTCACTCTGCCTGCTCGAGAGACAACATAGTCGTGGGAAAGAAAGTGAGTGGATTTGAAAATATTTTTTCATTTAGAAAAATAGGAAGGAAGGACTGCTGCTTTGTGTCATGACTGGGAAATATCAATATCCATGCATTATCGTATTGGGGCATTTTTGATAGTTGTGCATAACTCTGTTGTCTACATCAACACAACCAAGAAAGCTTCTGCAGACTTCGTCCAGAATAATGGAAGTACTGGCTGTGTACTGTTGTGGCTGAATCCAAATAGAGACGGTGATGCACTGCCTCTGTTAAAAGCTGTGAAATAAGCAAATTGAAGTTTATTATAGTTTCTCTATTACCAGCTACAGTTTGATCATCAGCTAAAAGATTTAGTGTCATTTAGCGTTGCCTGTTCTCCTTTTAGGCAAGATCTTGTATGCTTGATCCAAACTAGGAACTAAAACTGTCTGTCAGTCATTTATTCAAATGTGAATATTTGCTGGGTTTGTTAGTCGTCTTATGATATTCACCTAAAGATCTGTGGGGGTTTCGGACTGTGGCCAGTGGTGGAGGAAGTATTCAGATCCTTTATTCACACTGTAAAAATACTACTAAGGTAAAAGTATGTAAGTATATAAAAAAAAGTGTACTTCAAGTATTAAAAGTAAAAATGCATGAAAAGCAGCAAATCCTCACATTTGTGAAGCTGGAGCCATGAAATTTTTTACATGAAAAATGACATAATAATAATAGTAATAATTTATTTTCTGTCAATTGACTAAATGATTAAGCGACTGATTGTTTCTGCTGTACTTGTATAAACTGTTGGGTAGTATAACTGATAGTAAAACATCATATTTTATAAACTCTTCTTATGTTTTATCAACTAAAAA
>JAJHUR010074011.1:12280-30403 GCA_027495735.1 Lutjanus campechanus
ATTCAGCTTGTGGTGCTCAGAGCGCCCAGAAAAAACAAAAAAACATTTTCATGTAGGAACGAAAGTAGATTCTACTCTAGAAAGAAAGTAGTTCTAATAGATTCTGCTGTGGAATGAAAGTAGTTCCGACATGAAACTGCTCATAACAAGATCTGTGCATTATTTTAATCTTAGTTTACTCAAAGGAAAAGTAATCAGCAACTATTTGGAATCAAAAATGACAAACTTGATTGTTCCGGGTCCTCGAATGTGAGAATTTCCTGCTTCTCTACGGGCGTTTTCACACCTACTTCGTTCGGTGCAGACCTTCAGACTTTTCAGTTTGGTTCAGACCAAAGTTACAGGTGTGAAAACATTTTTTTGGGACGGTTCTGACTTTTTAATTACAGGAAATTATGACAGGATTAATCAGAGCCGGAAGAAGGAAAAAGAACACCTTTGTTTGATAGCTGAAGATATGACAGGAAAGCGGGTAGAGAGAGAGGGTGGATGACATGCAGCAAAAGGGCCGCAGGTGGGAATCGAACAGGAATCGACATCCCCTGCAGAGGACTGTTGGCCTCAGTGCATTGGGGGCTCTAACAACTGAGCTACAGGAGCGCCCCAAGACCAGATGTTTAACCGACATGAATGTAGGGAAGTGCAGCCCACGTAGGTGATGACGACAGGACTTAGGTATGACATGCGTCCGCTTTAGGGCTGCAACTAACAATTATTTTCGTAGCCGATAATTGGTCGATTATTTTCCTGATCAATCGATTAATAGTCGTTTGGTCTATAAATGTCAGAAAACGGTGAAAAAGAGCACAAGATGATGTCCTCAAATGTCTTGTTTTGTTTCTTTTAAAAAATCGGGCCAGCAGTTTTTCCATAATCACGCTGATACACAGACACACTCAAGTGAAAACAGTGTGAACCTCTTTGGCGAGGAAGTAATTATAATAACGCTCAATAACAAAAACATTCTGCCGTCTGTTGAGCACTTTTGATACTTTTCAGCTAATCAGTTGGGCTATAAAACATCAGAAAGCAATAAAAAATGCCTGTCAGATTATCTTAGAGCCCACAGTGACGTCAACCAAACCAAAATATTCAATTTACAGTAACATCTGACCGAGTGCTGACCTGAACCCACAATAACTTGTGCAATAACTCAACATGCAACACTGTTATTACACTGTTATATATGGTTATAGCTTGATGCACTTCTATTCATCTTATATTTTTATTTGATTTATATTATTTTATAGTGCTGTTATATATTGTAAATGAGGCACCTTTAATGCACCTTTGGACACTTCTAATTGTATATATTTGTTATTATTGCAGTAAAATGTATATATTTTTTACATACTTCTTATTTTCTATTCTTAGAATTATCTGTGCTTGTTTATATTTCTATTATTGAACAGGAGCACCTGTAATGTTAGCAGTTTCCCCTGGAGATCAATAATAAGTATTTCTTATTCTGAGAAAAGCAGGAAATTCTCACATTTGAGAGCAAAAAATGTGACATATTTGCTTTAAAAAATAGTAAAACACAAATATTCTGTTGTTTGATCCAGCCACTGATCGTCACTGCTTTTTTGCTGATAATACTTTTGTTCTTCTATTGTAGAAATCTAAATACTTTTACTTGTAATTGAGCGTTTTTATAGTGTGTTACTGCTACTTTTGCTCATTAAAGATCTCAGCTTTTCTTGTACCACTGACTGTTGTGTTCTCTGATTAAGTCCTTACATCACAGTGGATTCAGAAATAAATTTTGTTTCAGGTTTGTTTCCGTCCCAGCCCTCTAATAATCAGATTACTGTGTCACAACACTCAATATTCCCTCTCAGCCAGCAGCTATGCAGTTACACAAGTCTCCTCCAGCAGACTGCGAGCAGCAGATAGAGCCCCGCAACATTTTTAACATGCTTTTTTATCTTCCAGATTCAGACGTGGTGCCTCCGACAACAGTCTCCTCATACACAAACATGACTGTGACAGAGGGTGAGTACATTGTGTGTTTTCTTTTTTTCTTTTTTAAGATCTGTTCTGAACACTCGGCTTCTAAAGCTGAGCTGCTGCCAACAAGTAACCTGATGCCACAACCTTGTATTTTGTGCTGTTTTATCAACACATGTTGTGCTTGTGTTTTATTCAGCATCAGATACGGGACTCTTAACATCACTTCCCACACAAGCAGACACCACCATGATTCAGGGTAACTCCTACACTCTTTGTTTTGTTTTTTTTATCTATCACTGGTGCACACACACAGACGCACCGGTCTCCGCCTGGACACAAACAGTTGAGACATGGAACAGTTTACTTCCTCTCCTGTAACCTGTCTGTTACCTGACAGCAGTGGTTTAAAATACAGTCTGTTCATTTCTTTTTTCTTTCCTGCAGTGGTGACAACAGCAGCCCCCTCTAGTCCAGACTCTGCAGTTATTGCAGGTATCTGAAGTTTTTCTTGTTGCATTTTGAAGTCATGATGTTTCAAAAATAGCATTTTAAAAACTGAGTTTCTATTAAGTCTTGAAAGTTTGGAAAATGCTTAATTTTATAGTTAGTTGCAGCAGCCCCACGTTTAGGGCTGCAACTAATGGTCATTATTTTCATTATTATTAACAGATTTTGTTGTTTGGACTGTAAAATGTCAGAAAATGGTTAAAAATGTCGATCAGTGTTTCCTAAAGCTCAGGATGACGACCTCAGATTACTTGTTTTGTCCACAACACAAAGAAACCAGAAAATATTCACATTATAATTCAACAAAATCAGAATTTTGACCTTTTTTCTCCTAGAAAAACTTGGACGGATTGCTGATTAATTTAATAGTTCATAGATATATATATCTAATAGATTAATTGTCTCAGCTCTAGTTATGTTTCCAGGGTTAAGAATATGCTTGAATTTGAAAATACACTTGAAAAATGTGTGATTTTTCAACTAGAGCTGCAGCTGTAAAATTGGTATTTTCATTGTCAATTAATTTGTTGATTATTTTCTCAATTAATCAGTCAGTTGTTTGGTCCATCAAATGTCAGAAAATATTTAAAAATGTTGATCAGTGTCCAAGATGACGTCCTCAAATGTCTTGTTTTGTCCACAATCCAAAAGATGATTAGTTTACTGTCACAGAGGAATAAAGAAACCAGAAAATATTCACATTTAAGAAGATGAAATCAGAGAATTTCGACTGTTTTTCTTTAAAGAAAATTACTAAAATTGATTAATCTATTATTAAAATAGTTGGTGATTAATTGCGTAATTGGCAACTGATTAATTGCTGCAGCTTCAGTTATGTTTTAAGGTTAAGAATATGCTTGAATTTGAACATACTCTTGAAAAAAATGCTTGATTTTCAACTAGAGCTGCACTGATAAGCTATTTAGTCAGTCAAAAGAATAATCATTGCCAACTATTGAGTAATTGTTTCAGTCTTTTTCAAGCAAAAATGTTAAATATGTGCTGATTCCAGCTTCCTAAAAGTGAGGATTTGCTGCTTTTCTTTGTCATTTATTATTCCTCCTTTTGCTTGGAACCCCTACAACCAACTCAGGGACCCCTGTTAGTCTCTGGACCCCAGTTTGAAAACCACTGACCTTGCATGTGGCATATCTAAACAGAGGAAACAGGAAAGGAGAAAGTCAGCAGAGGTTCTGCTGTGGACCCAGCTTGCTCAACTGTTATTGGAGTACAGAGCAAAAAGAGGCGGGACTTCAGTTGCATTTATAGGAACAATTTAGATGGAGGCTTCGAGGGTAGCTTGGGTACCTTGAAAATGCTTGAATTTTACTTTTAGCAGAGCTGTAAAAAGATATTTTTTCCTTATTTTTCCAGTGGTTATTGTTCTCATCCTGCTGACGGTCGCCGCTCTGGGCTTCCTGCTATACCGGTATCTCTGCCACAACAAAGGAGACTACAGGACGACAGGGGAGCTGGCTCCGGGAGAGGACCCCGACGAGGACTGCAGCAACCAGGCTGCGAGCGAAAAGAAGGAATACTTCATATGAAGCTGCTGAGGACGTGCAGGGAGCGAGAAGAAGAAAGGAAAAAGTGAAGGAAGAGAAAAGTGGACTTTTTTGTTTTTTTCTGTATCTGTGTTTTGAGGGAAAGCCGCTACTCGCTGCACACGGTGGCTGAGAAAAACCTTGTTGAAGATTTTTTTTTTTTTTGTTATGAAAAACGCAGAGGAGCTCAAGAAATACCAAAGATAAGATTGTTATCATAGGAGTGAATGTTGATGGATGAGGAGCAGGTGACGAAGACAACAGGTGTGTTCAGATTAGCAGAGCGAGGTGCGAAACAGGTGGTGGGATTTTTTAAATGTCACAGCTGCAAGATCAGTAAAGACTCAGTAACAATCAGAATGTAAGATTAGCTCGTCTGCTGCATTATTTATCAGCCGTGTTTCCGTTTTGTTTTTTTTCCTCTTAGTATTTGTATTATGTTATTCCATTCACACATACTGTATTTTTTCCCCAAACAAACCCTGTACAAGACGAGTTCTGGGGCTGTTACCTTTTATATCGATTTGCTTTTAAAATTGCTTTTCTATGCAGTTCTTTTATAAGCTAGTCAAAAAAAAAAACAGTGGCATCCTTTTTAAACACAGGACAGCTAAACATTTGTTGTTGTACTTGATTTTGCTGCACCTGGTTTTGTTTTGTATAATTCACCAGAAGTGGTTACTGACAACTTCCCTGTTTGAGAGAAATATGGAAGACAATAAAACTTGTTTTTGGACTGGTGTCATTACACAGCCTGACAGTTTACAGTGATGTCTAATGCATTTTGAAATAGGATGATATTGATGATCAATGCTCAAAGAATTCAAATGTTTTAGAGCGCGCACTGCACACTGTTTGATAAGTAGAGCATAGATGTGAATCAAAACCTTTCTGAGACATCAGACGTCATTGACGGGAAATTTTATCCACACGATAATAGTTTCTGCGTGTGCTATATGTAGAATATTTTTCCCACTTTACCTTGGTGTCAGACAGCCTTTTCTGATGGGAAACAACTGTTATATAAACCAAGTATCACTTTCCAGGGTTCCTACACCTTTTCCAAAGTCAAAGCACTTCACAGCTGTGATAAATGATATATTTATGCACACTTTATATATGCTCAAAATGATTTGGCTCCATTTAATTTCTTCATCACATTATATCAAACATTATTGTGCTATAGACAAACAAAATTATGTTTCGTGATAACATTCTATAGATATGTGACAAATTAAAGGACGACAACAAAGTTTCATGTTTCAAAATGTATCCGCTTGTCTGCAAGTAGACTTGGCATTGGAGCTGCAAAGATTAATCAATTATTAAAATAATCACCAACTATTTTAGTAATTGATTAATCATTTGAGTAAAAAAAAAATATATATAAATAATGTCCAAATCCTCTGATTGAAAAACAATCACTCAATCAGACAAATAACTACAATTTCAATAAAAACCTTTTCAGGTGAGGCTCAAGAAGCATCGTCTTTCATTTTGTGTAAAAAGCCACAGCCATTAGATGCTCTGACTTATTCTGTTACTTTATCAATAAAGTGAACTGTTCAGTCCGGTAGCAATTTATTATTAAAGCAATACAGTTACAATTTCAAGCACTTTGAAGCACTTAATCTAAAATCCAAGCACTTCTCAAACCATGAAAACACTGCATTAAAATTAAAAGTGTTTTAATTTTCAGTGACTGTAAGAACCCTGGCTCTCTCCAAAGGGAGTTGCTGGTCTACCACTGCCTCGATCACTTAGTTTGTTTGTGTTCAGTTTTGTTTCAAAGGGTTAGTTTGGATTCACTGAAGTCACACAATGACACAAACAAACTGACCGATTGAGGCAGCGGTAGACCAGCAACCTCTGTGTTTTTCAGTGAGGTAAAATGACTGTTTTTGCCAATGGAGTCCGGTTGCCTCGGAGAGAACAATGTTTGGCTCATGTAAAGGCGATTTCTCATCGGAAAAGGCTGTCTGACGGCAGGGTAAAGAGGCAAAAGTATTCTAAGTAATAGTGTACACTTAAACGTTTATATACACGTTTAAATGAGTTGCTGCTGACCCCGTCCACGGCAGTACATTGCTTATCTTCCGTGCCGGTTCTCCTCTGACCAGCATCTTCTGTAGCTGACAATGAATAAATGCCTCATGCACCCACACATTAAATAATCCGAACTGTCCCTTTAAGGTGTGATTTATTGTGGGCCTTTTGATCAAAATGTGATTGATGCACTAACCTTGCAACCCAGTGTACTGCGAGGTGATTTCAACAAAAATACAGATCCACATTTGACTCAATACCTTTTATATCAAAGTGACAGTAGTTTGGTTATGACTGTTGCTTGTTTCATACAGAACATTTATGAAATTACTAATAATGACTTCGGCCAAAAAAACAAAAACAAAACTTTACTGATATTGGTAAGGCTAAGCAAGTAGAAGCATCCGATAAAAGTTAATAAAACTGTCAATTTAAAAAACGTTAACTAGGGCTGTGCAATATATCATCATCGGATTAGATTTTGGATATGGTAGAAGTATTTTAAATACAGCATTTCAGTAAACTGATGTAATTTCCTGAACTTCCGAGGTGGTTCTAACTGTTCTATTATGTGCTTTTACCCACTCAGTCATTATTTCTGCATTAATGATGATTATTTATCAAAAATCTCACTGTTGGTATTTTGCAAATTCAATAAGATCATCATTATGTGTTTTTAGAGAAAGTTTTTATTGGGATATATTGTATAGTGATATATTATTTATTAGACATATTGCCCAGCCCTAGTATAGACTCAGATAAACATAATCCCTTTCAATCACCGTTTATGACCCATGAGAAGTGTGTGTTGGTGGTTGTCTCTGCAGAGACCCAGTCCTCTGCCCGTATTTTCTCATTTGCTGTGCTTGGGGACGTTTTTCCAACCCATAACATTGGTATCTGACATTCTGGAAATGAGACTGAAAAGCAGCTTGGACCTACTGATCCTACTGATTCCACCTTTAAATCTATAACCCCGACACAACAAAACCCAGATGTTATCTCATTTCACAAATCATTAAATAAATGCCTGCCCTTTTTCTAAAACATCGCACGTGTGAATAAAATTAAACAAACATGCAGCATTTCAAATTTCCAAAATAACCTTTATTCTAAACTTACATTTTAAATTTTAAGTTTAGTATAAAAAAGTTAAGTGCACCTAAGTTCTTTTTTTTCAAAGTATTCCATCTTTGACACTCATCTCCTTTAGTAATCTTAAAAGATAGAACGTGTACCAAAGTCTATCACATCACTTCAGTACATACATCTTTTTTTTTCTTATTTTTTTTTACAAAATATTGTAAAGAGAATCCCTGAACTATAAATGTCCATAATCCTTCAACAAAGGGTAATCCATTTGCTGGCTGTGGTTGGCATAGCATCTACTGGTCAGCTGTAATTTACAGTACTTCATATTGCTGGGACAAAGCCACCGTTATGCTGCTTTACAAACAATCAGAGCAGAGATGGATTGAAAAAAAAGAAGAAAACATTTGTTTAAATCATATTTTATAAGCTTTGATAGCTGTGGCCTCTTCCCCAGCAAAGCAAACTGCAGCGTGAGTGAGAGTAAAGGAATATCGAGCCACTTTAGGAACACGTCGGTCACGTCTGGTGTGGTTGCTTTGTGTATTCGTACGTTTCCAGACAGCTGCTCCTTCTCACTTAAATATCGCTGAAATCACTCCGCGTTGGTCGACAGCAACAGCATTTGTTTTCTGGTGGCCACAGCTGTTAAAACTTGATACGGTATGTCGGATACCCAGTGACACATGACGCTACCAGACACCAAAATGAAGAATATCTACAAATATTTATGGTATCTATACAGACTTACATAGTTAGATACCTTATTTAAGTTTGCAAGATAGCACATTATGTGAAGATTCTAAATAAGTTTTATTACCAGCACAAAAAAATGTATTTTAAATGAATTATAATGCTGACAGTGATATAGCCTCATTGCAAACTTTTTTGCATACACTTTCAGGCTACTGAACAACACGACACGTCTTGACGTTACTCTCAAATGGACCCGATGAACTTTACAATCTAAAAATGTTCAAAAATCTCACAGCTTTCTTTGAAAAAGTCATGAAAACAGAATTTTTAAAAAAAAAAGAAGAAGAAAGAGAGTAGCCCCTTGTCTGCAACCACTCAGATTTGCTTTGCAGTGCATCTCAGATAAAAAGTATTTAATCAAATTTGTACATAGCAAAGGTGCAAAAGTATGCAACGATTTAAAGATGCAATTAACCCACATAAAGTGACATTAACACATTAACTAACCAACAATCTCATCAGATGATATGTTTGCTTTTAAATTGTGACGTTTTAAATTTCAAGTCACAACCAAACATAAGTGCATTGTATACCAAATCTTTGGTACAACCAGCTCATTGGTTATACTAACAAATTTATTAGCCTACTCATGTAGATCACTTAGATGTGGAAAAGTAATGAAACAAAAACGAAGAAACACTGAAATATTTAACAAAGTCTCCTCAGCTTTTGAAAATGTTGCCTAAAAACTAGCGCTATCACAAAGGTGACATTTTTCTACGGTGAATAAATACCAAAAAAAAAAATGACACTGTGTGAAAAGACAAAGAGAATCAATGAAGGGTAGTTGTTGAAATCTGCACAATATAACATTTAGTGTATAAATTCTGGGTATCCGACTGAAAATAGAAAACAGGAGACAAAAAAAAAGCTAAAATGTTACACCAACCACCCCTTCCCATTCAACTTACTATTTGGATTTACTTTAAATTTCTTTCCTTTAAGTTTACTGAAGTTAATTTGCTTTAAATTAGGGCTATCCCCAGTGCTCTTTGGCACTTGACTATGTTCATCTACAATTTGCCCAACAAGGTACAGTAAACCACTTTGGATATTGCATGAAATCTTTTCTTGAATTATTTGCTTTAATTTATTTAATTTATTTAATTTACAAGTGATTAAATAAAACAATCTGTCAGTTCGACAGTTCACTGTGCAACAGATTTGCCGTGATATTCTGAATACTGTGCAAAGGACAAGACAATTCTAGCTAAAAGCATCCAAGATGCCGCTTCTTTTTTTTTTTGTATAGTTGAGATGTAATTTCTCATGATCATCATACTGGTATTTACATGAACTATTACACACCTAATAATTTAACTACACTAAAAGTTTTCAAAAAAGACAAGTGGAGATTTCTTTTTTTTTTTTTTTGCGCTTTCACTGCAACTTTATAACTGCATTTCACTTTCACCATAAAGCAGCTAAACTATATAATGCAGGTCTGATATTTCGACATTTCATTTACGTAGCTTTACAGGTATACATGAATATCTCAATGTGTAATTTGTGATCAATTCGATCTCTTGAACAAATACAGATGCCTGACAGAGGTCCGATCTGAAATGACCGAAGAGGTTCGACCCAATGAGGAATCATGGAATGAATTCTACAATGTTAAAAATTTTTATTTGTCCTCCTCAGGCAGTGGCATTCATCATTTGATCTCTAGGTCAGAAGTGGAATACTGTACCTTTCACGAGGGCTCTAAAATATTACATTCCGTTAGGTGAAATCAGTATTGTGGCATGGCCAAGCAGCCTGAAGAGGGAGGCGTATGGGATGGGGGAAGAATCGGGGCATCGTTTCGGGACGGGGACACGGTTTAGGCATGAGGGGGGAGGTGAGGACTTGCTGTTACCAGATGGTATAACCTCCGTTGGATCCACCCAGGAAGAAGTTATTCTTGCGCTGTGTCATTACAACGCTGGCACCCTGCATGGCGGCCAGCTGAGCGGCGTTGGGGGGATGTCCAGGAGGTGGGGGCTGGAAGAGGGGAGAAACAAGCACAAACATTGGTCGAGAACTTTGGATTTAAAACATTCTGTCATCCAAACACAAGATGACACTGCATCATCCTAACTGCAATAATTCTGGCTCCTTTAAAGGGAGAGTTTGGATCTTTTGAAGTGGGGTTGTATGATGTACTTATTCATCGTCAGTGTATTAGCTACAGTAGATGGTGGTCGGCACATCAGGAAGATAAGCAGGGTCAGCAGCAACGAAAAAAATTCAGCTTAGGTGTATGTTATATTTAGAATATTTTCACAGTTTTCTCTTGTTGTCAAACAGCCTTTTTTGATGGGAAATTGCTGTTATATAAGCCAAATGCTGCTCTTTCACCAGACTCCACAGGCAAAAACATTTTACCTCACAGACAATGGGAGTTGCTGGTCGACCGCTGCCTCGATCTAATAGTTAGTTTGTCTTAGTGTGTGACTTGTATGTTTTCAATGGTTAGTTCGGATTCACTAAACTCACACAACAACACAAACAGGCTAACAGATCGAAGCAGCGGTAGACCAACAACTCCTTTGTTCTGTGAAATCTCCCTTTGAATTATTTGACCTAGCCCTACGTTTCCTAATCCTGGTCCTTGAGTCCCTCTGCCCTGCATGTTTTAGATGTTTCCCTGCTCCAACACACCTGATTCAAATGATCAGGTCATTATCAGACTTCTGCAGAGGTTTGATGATGAGCTGATCATTTGAATCAGGTGTGTCGGTGCAGGAAACACCTAAATCACGCAGGGCAGTGGACCAGGATTGGGAAAAGCTGATAGCCTGCTTTTTTAAACTTCTACAGAAGAACAACAAAAGAGAAATGCATTAGAAACTTATTAAAGATGCATTAAAAACATTTGCATCATGCCAACACAGTATACCAATGTAGAGAGAGCCGGTTTTGACTATTAAAGGGTCACGTGTGGGTGACACGTGCTTGACTGGTGAGAGGAAGTATTACATATAAGAGTTATAGATTGTTAATCAGGAAGGCAATCCAGGCACTCCAAAAAATAAACGGTAATGACGAGGGAACGAATGACGTTCACAGCCCTGACAAAGACCTGTAGTATCTGGAACATGTTGGCATTTTAAACGTGTAATAAAGGCTTTTTATTTTTCTTTCCTTGTCCTGCACATTTATTTTTAGGACTGCCTGGATTGCCTTCCTGATAACCCTGATTATTTTTTCTCTGTTCTCCGAGTGCACCCAACACATCATTCATCTACAGTTGAGTATACAGAGCAACCAGTTATCTTGCTTTTTTCGGCTTTAGATAGTAGTTTAGAACATTATCTATCAACTATTTTAGGTTTAAAAATTAAAATGTTATTTGTTGAATTGTGACGCCTTTTGTAAAAAAAAAGAAAAAAGAAAAGAAAAAAAAGCTTTTACTGGCTCCCTGGCAGGGTGCCATAGACTCCTATTTGAGAACCACTGCCTTACACAACCCAACTTCAAATAATCCTAACTATCCCTTTAAGTCATTGAACTGGGAGGATACTCACTGGGATGGAAACGCTGCTGCCTGCTGTGAAGCGAGCACCAGCATCAAAGCCACCTTCCATCATCACTGTTGAACCATGCGGGTACATGGCTCCCATGGGGTAGTAAGCCATGGGGACATTCTGACCCACCGGCCCAACAGGCATGTGTGGCTGCATGGGCATGAACACCTGAGCACCAGGGTAGGGAGAGGACATCTGAGGCAACTGACCAGGCACCTGAGGTGGAAGCACATATCTGGGCTGGTATATCTGCAAAAACACAAAGAAGGAAAAAAAAACTGTTTAGAAAGGTTCATTCTGAGTATTTATTGTGTCATCAGATGGCATATAAATGTAACGGTTACCTCAGAATATGCAGGTGGCGTGTCTGTGTAAGGAGGTGCCTGAGGAGACATTTGCATAGCAGGAGAGTATACAGGTGCACTGCTCTGCTGAGGGTACACAGCCTGCTGTGGATATGAACCTGCAAAACAACATTTTACTTTAAGCAAATGACCGTACTTTAGTCATAACAGTGACAGACAGAAATCCCAGGTTGAGTGAGTGATGGTGTCTTTGTGGCACAGTGTTGTGAAATTATCAGGGCTGCAACTATCTATCCAATATGTTGATCATTTTCTCCATTAATTGATTGGTTGTTTCGTCCATAAAATGTCAGAAAATTGTTAAAAATGTTGATCAGAAAGCCCAAAATGACGTCCTTAAATGTCTTGTTTTGTCCACAACCTGAAGCTATTCAGTTAATAATAACAATTAACTATAAATGAATGGGTGAAATGATCAGTCTACTATTAGATTAGTAATTTGATAGAAGACTTAGAGATGCATGATATGGATATTTTTTTTCAGCCAATATGACAACTGATAATGACCTACTTCACATAGCCGGTACGAATAAGTGATAATTTCTCATTTATATATTCTAAAAATTAAAATACAAGAGTTTATATAACCTGTGGTTTATGTACCTGTGGGTAAGAAAGGCTAAGATGTAGTAAGCAAGGATTAAAATCCGAAATCAGATATTATTACAACCAATATTTATCATCTGTAGTTTCTTTATCAGAATAATAAACAAAAGAGTTTAAAAAAATTATATGAATTTCCAATATTTATCGCTCATCTTGTTCATCTCATTTCGTTCATCGATTAATCATTTCAGTACTTTTTCAGCAAAAATCACTTAGTTCCAGTTGACTGAATGTGAATATTTACTGGTTTTCTTTATACTGTCAGACAAAATAAGACTTTAAGGCATTGCAAACATATTATGAGCATTTTGTCCTATTTGCTGACATTCATTCGACCAAATAATCGGTAGATTAATCGAAAATGAAAGTAATCATATGTGTAGGTGTTTGGCTACTAACAAAGGATCTGAGTACGTTGAAATAAGGCGCAGAGTAAAAAAGATAAAAGGAGATATATTATGTGCATATCAACATACTTATACTGTATACATACCCTACAAACCTACAATATTAAAAAATGATTATTCAGGTTTCGATTCCCATGCATGTGAACCAAAACAGTAAAATCATGTCTTCGCCTTTAAAAAGCTGCCTGTGTTGAATGATGCTAGCTAACTGAAAATATGTGACCTGGCCACTAATGCTGTGGCGATGTAAGGTGACAATAAATTTAGACGCTCATTATTAACAACAAACAGTATTTCATAATAAACTAGATGCCCACGCTCAACGTGTTTGCTTCATAGCGTCCGTTTATTGTCATGTAACGTTGCTAAACGTGAAGTCCGCCTCAGATGGCCATAACGACAGCTCTTCATCTCTGGTTATAACGTCAGCGTCGTACGGCGAACAGCTGACTTATTATTTCAAAAAAATGTCCGGAGAAAATACCTTTGTTGTTCATTGTTGTGGACTGATCCGGGGACTGAGGAATATCAGATTAAACGGAGCTCAAGTGTGTCTTGTCACGGCCTTATAACAGGTTACGGCTGCTTCTTCACAATCACTCACTTCCTTGTTTTTCAGCTTCTTGTTGTTGTGGAAGTGGTGACGTAAGACGTTCTCTCTCTGTGGTAACACGCACGCAGTGTTTTACGTGCGCGCGCCCCCTACAGGTAGAAACGGAGGAGAGTTCAAGAGTGAATGAAGGTGAACTGTTGACTTCAAGAAAAGACTCAATAATTTGATTTAATTACAAGGTCAGCATATATTTAGAAGAAATAACACTTAAATACACAAGAGGCGAGACTTAGGCGTGTTTGTTGTCAGGATAGTAAGTGAAAAAAGCATGGCTAAATAGTTAGCTAACTGTTAGCTAACTGTTAGCTAGATCAACAACTACAGTAGAAAAATAGATAGATAGATACACTGTAGATAGATAGATAGATAGATAGATAGATAGATAGATAGATAGATAGATAGATAGACCCAAAAAGGCGGATAAAAAATAGTATGTAATAGAAATAATAATTTAAAAAACACTAAATAAACACTAAAAACTAGTAAGACTGGGCAATATGGACAAAATCAAATATTTTTGACCACATACCTCCATATTGATATTTATCTTTTTCTATTGCAAAGAACATGTACAGTTTAATTTGGGAATACAGAAATAACAGCAGAAAAAATACTCAGGTTGGAGTCAAAGAATTCTATTCTGCTTGGTATTGCACTTGCTGTCATGCAACCATTGTTCATGTTTTTAGGAACACTTTCCTACTACAACAAGCCAAAATGCTTGCTGTGACAAGGGCCTTGTTACACCCCACCCTTTGGCAACCATAACTAACCCAAATTGACCACAAAAAGATGCCTTTAAAATGACTAAATGCAGAGGATTTATTAATATAACAGAAATCACAAAGAGTAAAGTAAGTATAATAAAAATCCAGAGTATAAAGGCACAAATTCAAAACATAAGTTCACAGGAGCAAAACAAACAAATAAACAAGGAAAAAAAAACCCAGGATGAGAGACAACAGTCCCCACACCAGAGGCCTCTGTCTTCTGATGCTGCACATAGAGGTTGTGCTCCATTCAAGCCAGGAGCACGTCACGGAGGAATCAGATGTTCTGAGGACAGAAGAGGAAAAGGGACAAACAGCACCGGCAACACATACAGATGTAACAGGCCTATTTAAAGTCATTAATGAGTATGTAAGTCTGGCACATTTGTCCCATTTCCATTTTCTATTTCAAGTTTAACAGTGTCAATGTGGTAAAAGGTGAACACTGAAAGGGACCCAGAAATCCTAAATATGCCTTTTCCTGTATCACCCAGATACTATAGGATGGAATTATGTCAGGATTCAGACTTGCATATGATGTTTCTTTAATTGCTAGGGTGATTTTTTTTTAGCTTACAAATATACACAGTGTTCAAAATGGTAAGACTGTACGGGTCTTTCTTTTAAGAAAACTGCTTGGAGAAAATATTTTTATGTGTGTAGTCAGGACGCAATAACTACAGCTTCTCTTCCATCTTGGTTCAACAAAACTCACACAAAGACACAGCAGGTGTGAGACTATTATGCAGTTAAATTGTTAGTTAGGCAGAGGGAATTCCCAACCGGAGGAGTCCTTGAATAGGGCTATTTTATTCAGCTTTCAATAAACAAAAACAAAACAGGCCCATAAAAACAGCTCCTTTTTTAAACAAACCCAATAGCAATCAAAAATTATAATAATTCATAGAAATAAACAGCTTGTTTACCATTTATAAATACTATCTGTGGGCGAAGAGCAGTATTAGAGACACATTTTTGTTTTAGTAATGAAGTAAAATAGGTTTCCTTTAGAATTTTACATTGAATATATTCAGCAAAAACGACATCAGAAGTATTCCGAATTTATATTCAATATTCTTGCTCTTTCTGTCTGATTACTGTATATATACCAGAACATTTTCAGCCTTTTAAGAAGGAAAACTGGGCAAATATTTTAATTGCAAGATGGAGACTTTATTAGATGTTTTGAAGGTAATGACAAGGATAATGTGCAGTTAATTTTATTACTGGAAAATTCCATATCGACAAGAAGAGATGGACGAGCTCCAAACCAAATTTTGGACTTGCCACCACGTTAAGAGGGCTTAAAATAAGACAATTAAACTAATTATATGTTATATTTCTTATGGATTGATCATGCATTATTTTGAATATGTATGACTCTCCTTTTCTCTCTCTCTCTCTCTCTTAACTTTTTATATTTACTCCTGGTACGCACCGCTTTTTGCGTGGATACTGTTCATGTGCACGTGTTTTCTAAAATAAAACTAAAAAAAGACCAGTTGTTAGGCTATTGTTGGCACAGCAACACTGTTTAATGTATTATTCCACTGTGTCGGTGCTTCGTTCTGCTCAGCTCTTATTTGAGGTACTTCCCCTTTAAGAGAACCATGGCACCTCTCAAGTCGAGGCAGACATTTTTCAATGCAAGATTTTTTCTTGCATAAATTATGTTCATGACGTAGTGCAAAAGGCCAATTTTGTGGCAATTTTGTCCGACTTTACAGCTCAAATAGGCTTTTGTGGGACACGTCAAGGATTTTTGATTATCTGAACTGTTGCAGAAAGGGCATCGTCATTAAATATTAAGAGGGAGGAGATCCTAACATTGCAACCCTCCTTATCAATGCAAATACCTCTTTTGTGTGCAGTCACAGCGCCTGTCTGGGAGCTGAGATGAATTTTTAATTATGTGTGACTGAAACAAACTGTGACAAGGACCTTTATAAGAGCGAGGGATTACAGAAAATAAGCTGCATTTACGCGGTAAGTTGCATATAATAACCGAAGTCTATTCTAGCCTGCTCTTCGCGAATAGCAGCGAAATGGCGAGAGGAAATGAGTTTTGGTTAATATGCAATGTTCGTAATTAGCATAATTTATATATTTATGATAAAGAGAGGGAAATACATAATATTCGGTCTCTAGGCACGGGTCGAGATGATTTCTGTCGCCTGTACTTGGTGGTTAGTGCATGTCTTCAAAAGTGGCCGACGCGGCGAGACTTTTATTGGCCAGGATGGGGGTGGGGAGCCCATCAACACCCGCTGAAGTTTTGACAGATCCTCATTTCTAGCGGGGCATTGCAGTAGGAAATGCACCAGCTTCAATCTTTTTCTGATCCGTGATGAATTTGTAACCACTTCGTGCCCCACGGACAGCGCGTTTCATCACGTTTTGTGCAGCTTTAGTGCAACACAGTATGGCCTGTTTATAGGCCCCTCCAAATAGTCTGGTCCTGCAATGACAGAAATAGCCATGAATAAAAAACAGTGCTCTGCATGTGGGTCTTTTGTAAGCAGCTTTTCCCTAAAAAGTGTGTCTACTGTGCACTAACACGGGTCACCATCACGAAACTTGAGATATATTTTTACTCCTGAAGTGGCTCATAACACATTAGAAGGAGTGGATTAAGTTGTCACACACTAAATCAAGAGGATCAATCTCTCAGTGTTTCTTTAAACAATGTTTGTTTACGCAGGATGCCAGGAAGACAGCGACTGAGGTGGTGCAGCGAGCCATGAACTCCCAGGATCTCCCTGCTAAAGATGCCCCGCTTACTGTCAATGAGCAGGTAACACTCACCTGTCCTATAACAGCAGTGGTTCTCAACCTTTTTGAGTCGTGCTCAGGTTGGTGATCGTGACCCGTCCCCCCCACAAATCTATTCTAAAGCAAATTATATCACTGGTTCAGGTAATGTAATGTGAAAACTATCCCCCTAGTCTAAAATACAGCCTCATTTTCCCACCATGCCTCATGCTGGACTGAGTAGTTTGTTAAGTTTGCTATTTTATGTCACAAAATGTGAATGTTACTTTTTGTTAGTGTGCGTAATGTGTCTGTTCAGAACATGGTTTATAGCACGTGTGTCAAACTTGAGGCCTGCGGGCCAAATCTGGTCCAGCACCTCATTTTACGTGGCCCATGAGAGCTCGCAGAGAATATTATCACGATGGTATGGACGGTGTTCATAAGCTGCATGTCCCAGAACGCACCCCGATTTTGTTATCCGCACACCGGAAGCGTCCAATAATAATTGAATTAGGAGGCTACAGTAGTTACATTTATGTAGTCTTACACTTTAAGTGACAGTTCAGAGTTTTGGAGATATCGGCTATAGAGATGTCTGCCTCCTTCTCTCTAATATAATGGAACTAGGTAGAACTCAGCCTGTGGCGCTCAAAGCACAAAAAAAAGGAAGAAACATTTGAAAAACTTAAAGCCTTCACCCCCTTCTCTAACTGTCTAAAAGTGTCTGACCCAGAACTACTTCTGTCTTAGCATTCTCACCCATGTTTCTTACAGTATGTACTTATAATACTACCTCAATTAAAGCATGTGTAGAGCCAGTGTTATGTTTACACCCCTTGTTTGTATGAGGGTACAAACTGTGTTACAACTGCTCGCTATAGATGCGCGATCTTCAACTTTTGTTGAATATTTTTGTCAATGCAACACATTTCAGCTGATTGTCAACTATGCACGCTGTTGTTTTCACTTAGTTGCAGAGACCACAAAGTCTCTGTTCTAGTGGAATTATACACAGCTAGCATTGGTCCAAGTTGTAGTGTCGTCTTGGCACCCTGTTGAGTCGACAGAGATGTTCATCTCAGGGCAATGCCAGTGTTTCAGGCAGATATTGCTTTTTCTTTTGTATTTTTTTCTTTTCTTTTCTTTATATGCTTGAGATGAGATAATCTTATAAATAAATTGATCAGAGGGGGGAAAAAAA
>JAJHUR010074012.1:0-12599 GCA_027495735.1 Lutjanus campechanus
ATAGTGTAATAACTACTTTAATAAGTTTAATATAATTTAATTAAGTTGAATAACTTTGTTCCAGTAACTTGCATCACTTCATTGAATCACTCTGGTCCACCATGGACTAAGCTTATGGCGGGGCCCCTCCTTTTAAATATTATATACATTATAGATTGTATTTTATTTGTATGGATCACTTTTATTATCTTTTATTATCTTTTATTATCTGTGCTTTAATCTGTACAGCACTTTGGTCAACCTCGGTTGTTTTAAATGTGCTCTATAAATAAAGTTTGAGTTGAGTTGAGTTGAGTTTTATAATAAATCATGTAATAATAAACATTCCTTTTATTTTATGTATTATTATCCCTTTTTTTTGGCATTTTCCCTCATCTTTTCTCTAATTTGCAGAGACTCCAGCAAGACAAGGGAAGGAGGACTCTGTGTTTTTACATGGATGATGCTTCATGTTTCAAACACAGTCACAGTTGATGGTGGGGGTGGGGGAAAATACTGGATTCTTAGATCACGAGGTGGACATAGAAGATTCTCGATCAGTTCATAAATGTCAAAAATCAGTTTTCTAAATGCTAATTAATGTGATGCTGACCGGGCGAAAAAAGCGGAATTCAGCTGTGAGGGTAATGCAGCACCCGGACAGTCTCCACCACGCACATGCTAGAGTTATCAGCAGTCAACAGGGAGAGATGTACTTCATTTTCTCAAAAAGCTGTGTCATACAACCTGATTCAAAAATGCACTACAAAAGTGTACTGTACATTTGTGTATATGTATATACGTAAATAAATGTATTATTTCTTGTATTTTGTTTTATATTTTTATCCTATTCGATGCTAAATTTGATTAATTATCTGCACTGCATGAGTGAACTACAACTCCCATTTTATTGAGCAACCCTGTGTTATATAATGATAATAAATCACCCTGATAACTTCATACATGAGTTTTGAGTGCTGGCTATAGGCTATAGGAGTATTCAACGTGGTCTTTTTGATCTGCGTATACAAGTAACACAACCTTACATGTTCAAACACCTTCCCATTTATTTTTGTGGAGGGCCATAGTGGGGTGACCTTAGTCGTCATGGCAACAAAAATAGACATGTGATTAACTTCACCATTCGGTTAGGTTTAGTCAACAAAACTGCTTTGGTAGGCTTAGGGACAGATCATGTTTTGGTTAAAATAAATATGTTATATTACTCACATGATGCACATAATGTTATGCAGCTTAAAACTTTAAATAGCTTTAAATTGCCTTTCGTTTCAAACTGGACACAAACCTGGACCTCCTGGGTGAAGGTCCTGTGTTTGTTTGACCCAAAGTCACTTCCCGCACACACTCATCACCTCTGCATCGATTTATTAAAATAGTGCACATGGACCTTTCTCAAGACATCATGTCAACTGAATATCCTCTTTGGGATGCCTGGCAGAGATCTGCTGAGTGCACTCTTTTAGTTGCAGCTAAAAACCTCGTTTGACTTGTTGACTTCTAAAATCTCTACTAGTACAAAACTGGATTTGTAGCCTACTTGTTTAAAAGAGTTGCACTGAACACACTTTGAGGGTCAATGTGTGTTTGATCTTTCCATGGTAAAAGTACCTCTCCATAAAACTAAGACCCAAGGCAAAAGACAAAATGTCTTCCTGACTGGAAAAATAGAAGAGATAGAGCATGTTTCAAAGGAGAAAAGCTGAAGGGTACCAGCAACCACTTGTTTGACTGAAAGGAGGATTAACATGCCTTGATTCATTTAATTTTAATACAAATAAAAAGTATATTTTCATACTTCTGGGACTATTTTACGACTACATTTCCCTCTTTTTCATCATACAGTAACTGAGATTTTTTCCAATCTAATTATCAGTTCTTGCATTGCAGATTAATTAGGACTAGAAGCCTCAGAAGTCATTTCTAAAAATAATTTGAGGATAATCGTCAATCCAGAAGGAAAACAGCAGACTGAACAAGTGAAACAGTTTAGCTTTCTTGGAGGGCCTGTTGCATCCACTGTCAATGCAGAGTCTGCTGATTACCACCCCTGCTAATATAATTGTGTTACTTAAAACATTTGCACAAAAAAAAAGCATTCATACACAGTCTTGTAGGTCACGCAGAAATACTTTTAACAGGTGCTGTAAGCTTTTCAACAAAAACTACTACTAGTGCTACAACTAGAAAAGTTCTCTTATGATGATAACTTGTTCCTGCCTTCATGGTCAAATACAAAAATCAAATCTTAGTTGTGCAACTTGTACATGATTTCGGAAAAACATTTGTCTAAGGTGACTAAAACTGCTCAGCAATTCTGAGGCTGCAGAAGGCTCTGGCACAATAAACCAAAGCCCTTGAGTGGTTGCACAAAGAATTTCAAATGGAGTTTGTCCTTTCTTATATTATTGTGTAGAGAAGTACAAGACAATATCAGACCTTTCTTATCAACAGCAATATATCAAAACGCTGTTTTTCATCTTTCACCTTCATTCTCTTGAGTTTTGGTCCATATTTTCAAGTTTTCTTAAACCACCTGTCAGTCATGTAAGCCTTTTCATACAGATGCCTCCAATAATTGTTAATATAAAAGGTTTTGAGATGTTTCTCTGAACAGCTTCCCTCACTGATGTTAAAATGCAAATCACAAATCTAAATTTGTTGAAATATCTCTCTATAATGTTTAATACTCATAGTAAATATATAAAGTGCTTTTTTGTGTAACAAGAGACATCACTGCTGAACTTGTGAAACCAGATAAATAAGAATCTTGGGGATCCAGATCATTCAAGAGAAGATTTTAAAGCTACTACAAGGAGTTTTAACTGGTTATGAATGTCTTAATTTAACACAGATGCCTCTATATGACCTACATAAGTTAACAAGACCATCCACGAGAAGACTGGCTATTTCTACGTAGTTAGTCTTAATGCCTGCCACGAGGTCTGATTCTCCTTGAAATCAAATTAAACAAGCCTGTGTTAAATCTTCCCAGCCAAAGTTACAGGGAGTAGTGCATTAGCCAGTTAAAAAGAAGCAGGATCAGGTTTTTATTTAGATAATTTAATTTTTGACACTATTATTTTGTGGTTAAAACAGTGGACATGCTACTGCTTTTGTCCACAGAAGCCTCTAAAATCAACCAAATATTAAAGTTTCTTGTAGTAGCTTTAACCAATGAAAATACTACCAAAAAAGCAGCATGAACAGGCTCTAGAATAAAAGCAATTCTCTAGTTAACACGTTAAACGTGGTAAATTGAGTATAAGCATGTGTCAAAAAGCCCCGTACAAATGTTTCAGGTCAAAAAGCCAACGGGAGCACCACGCCTATTGGCAGAAAAAACTCGTTCTCATGAAGTCACTCCAGAAAATGATTGGTCAGGAACATAATCCACTCACAAGAGGTCACAGCACCATCCATCAAAGCAAACCAAGACGAAACTAAACCAGTAGGACAGAGTTAAAGGGTTTCATTACATTCTTTACTTGTTTTTAAGGGCAATTAATGTAAATAATTTGTTCAAAAACAGAGGATGACAGCTGCACCACACTGCACACAACAACCATCTCTTCAGCAAAAACTTCTGATCAACTAATGACAAAACTTTCATCATCAGCTACATGTTTCCATGAGGGATAAAGACAACAGTGCAAAGCTCACTTTTTATATCAAAGCATGCAGGTCACCTCGGTCCACGTACATTTCAGCCTCCTCAGTGCAAAATGCAAATGCAAAGTCCAAATGCAACTCACAAAACACAAACGCACGCAGCCCTGCATGAATCAAAACTTAATATCATCCCTCTACATCTCCTCCAGGCAGCCTCATAGTCCTGAGTGGGGGAAAAAACTCCCTTTCTGTCCCTAAAGTATCTTATTGTTATTCCTAATCACTCCTCAGAATCATAAACAATCTCACAACTTTTTTTTTTTCCTCATTCAGCCCTCTCTGTTTATGCAGTTCCCAGAAGGCATTGCCTTTTAGACTCTCCCTCTCCGGCGGCAAAGATGTCAGGAAAACAAATAACGGCGGAAAACAAAACAAAACAAAGTCTCCTGAAATACCTTGTGGATGCCCAGAGGAAGGCGCTGGACAGACAGATGAGCAGATAGGTTTCCTCTGTCCTCCTCTCTCAGGCTGCCTCCTCTCTCGGCGTGCTGTGGAGAGTGACTGCTCACAGCCCGCCTGGCATATCTAATTAGAGCCAGGCTGTTGCCACTATCGGGCAGAGGATCTACCTCTCCAATCTCTCCTGACTCAATCTTCCCCATCTCTGATTTTCTTTTATATTTATGCTGGAATATTTAATTGTAGACAAAAGGTTACTCTGGGCTCTATTCATCGCACACAGGCAGAATAATCTCCTTTAAAAGGCTTGACATTTCAGGCTTTTCAAAAGGGGCTGAAAAAATTATATCCCCGCTTTTGTTAATCAATGAAGTAGAACTCCCCCGAACAAAAGAATTAAATTGCTTGGTTGGGTTAATAAAACACACAGAAATAGCTGCTTCCTGTGGGCTTTTGTGCCTGCCACTGGCTCCCCCCATATGCAACCAGCACTGTAATTCCATATGATTTGGGGGGCAAAACTCTCATTTCTCCACACAGTTGGCTTTTTAAATCCTATTGAATGAGCAGTCTGTGAGGCTGGCTGATTGGGACCTCTTGCCTGAGCCTGGCTGCCTGGCTAGTAGAACAGGCTCTCTCCATTCAAATATGACTTCCACTAAGGAGAGACAGCGGGTCCACTACAATTTACAATTTCTATACTGCCCCTGCCTCAGAAAAACATTGTAATTATGCAAATGATAGGGGCAATAATTAGGCCCTTCACTGTCCCATTGTGTTAGCTGCTGTCGTGTTTCAGTCCAATGGTAGAAGAGACGCAGCAGGGCACGTTTGGGTTTAAATTGCTCCTTACAGACAGCCTGCAGATGTTCACAGTATCTTCGCTGCTATAACTAGCCATCACCCCGAGCCAGGGTGCCTCCATATACGACACTCCAGCAGCAGACTCCAGTTGTGCTGTCGGAGAGCTGCCTGGGAGTGAGACGCTGCAACATACAGCTGTAGCAGCCAGAGGCCTGCTGGCATGTGATACACTTCATTAGGGCGGGACTAGATATCATCTTAGATTTTTAATATCATTGTATCATGATATGGCACAGGTGTTGTCTTTTCCTGGTTTTGAAGGCTGCATTATAGTAAAGTGATGAATTTTCTGAACTCACCAGACAATTCTAGCTGTTCTATTATTTGCCTTTACCCACTTAGTCATCATATTTACATTACTGATGATTATTTATCGTTCTTGCCTGAGGATCTGAGGCTTCCTGAATCAGTAACTTCTTTTAAATTACTTCTCAAAACTTGCCTTTTTAAAAACTGTATGTGCATGTGCAAAAATGAGTGCAGCAATCCATATTGCGAGTTAGAACCATAAATGGTATATTAAACAGGTTGAGATCCTATTTATACTATCTATGCCCCCTCCTCTCTAGACCTGGGAAAGCTCTGCTGGCTGCAGGAGGTCTGCAGGAAGCACGCAACATCATAAACTGACAATAGTTGAGTTAATTCAGTTGTGATTAAAGGTTTGAGTGGGCTGCAGAAGATTTTAAGATTTCTAATGGGGCCATAGCATTCTTAAGTTTAGGAATGGCTACTCTGCTGTATTATACTATAGTACATATAATAGATAATTATACACTGCATACATTATAACAGTCTGTAGTCTGGCTCAATATCCTGCCCACAGCACTATCTGATTGGTTAGAAGTCACAAGCAATAGCAAATAAACACTGAAGCCAGTGACACGGACATAGACGGAGATCTTGACCAGTGAGCTGAGCTGAGCTGTGTGTTAAATTAGTTAGTTGTTTCTATGACGACAGCCTGCCCAGCTTCCCAGTTACACCAATGAAAGCGCCCAAAGCCATGGTCAGGATTTCACTCGATGTGACAGCTTTTAAATCAGTCACTCTTCCTGTTTTGTTTTGTTTTGAAATTCCGCTGCCAGACAGAGATGCACTGCAGAGTAAATGACAGCATGCATTTGTCTTGTCTTTTCAACAAAACTCCGCATTGAGATTCAGGGAATTATTACTTTAAAAACTAACAGCAACAGTAACACACTCTTTCACACTTTGATGGTTGAATTTAGTCCGCAGTTCACATGTGGGCCAAACCATTAGGGTTCCACCCCTACTGCCGAACCACTAGGGTTGGGCGATTAGAGGACTATATAATCTACTGGCAAATGAGTCTATCGTCAGTTGTTTTTTGGTGGGTGATTTTTGTCATTTTATGTTGCTAATTTACTAGTCTGCAGAGTGACAGCGACGCATTTTCATTCAGCAACACAGTACACACCCACTCAGCCAAACGACCAGTGGACTGAACTGGAGTAGGACTGAGAGGAACACAACCTGTCGAGTCAGACTATTTTCACATCTAACACAGTGAATTAAGGATTTATTTCGACCAAACCAGAGCTGGAGATAGCTGTCACAGTGGACAGACTAACAAAGATGGTTTGTGTTTTAAAGTGTTTTTCTGCCGAGTTTGAAAAAGTGTGGTTTACAACGTGTCAATGAGGCAATTAAAATCATCTTTGCTCAGTAAAAGGGAGAAACTTGAATTCAGAAGGTGTACAGTTGTATGTTTCTGTTTAATGAGGAAAATAGGTGCAAGAATGTTTTATTCCTTTGTGACTTTTTAGGCGACAGATACATCGGAATTCGCAGTTGATGGGCTCAGAGTGGCTGGTTGAAAAACTTTAACATATCGCACAACCCTAACACCCACACACGTTTTAACTTATTTAGGACTTAGGTCGAAGGTAGGCAGAGTTGGTATTTACTTGAGGTCATGATAAAGTTGAAATTCATCCCACCCTCGCATTTACAACAAAATAAACAGGGGAGTGAGAGAAACGTCAATCATGCACAGTCCAGACATGCTTGCCAGGTCCTGTAGTTAGCTAATAAACGGGATGAACATTTCATATCACATCACAATAATACTAACCATCAGGGATTTTATTGCAGCTTATTTTGAAAGCAATTATTAATTCATCCCTACTACCGGTGTATGTGTATCATATGGGAAAAGCCATACTTTGAGTGGCCCCCTGACTAAAATGCAACAACTATGCTGTTTAAATCTTTATTATAACTACGTTCTCCAAAATATTCATCGGTCGAGGGTTACTGGGTAAAGAGATTATATACAGGTACTTGTAATCAACTGGGCTTAAATTAAATTATTTGACATAAGCTCTGAGCGAGTGATAGTCTGACACTCAAAAGCACTCCTCCACCTGCTTTCTCTCTAACACAAATGTACACACATTATATTGCATGCCAAGTTATAACTCATAATGTATACGGTTTGCTTTGTAACAGACACATTAATTAACACATGCCATTTTCACACATAATATTTTCAGTTTGTATAAAGGAGGTGAAATAAAGACACATTAATGTTCTATGAAAAATTAAAAAAAAAAAGATAATCAGCTGTCAACTCACCTGGCCAGGCCTTTCAACCAAGATACTGACTGCAGAAGCCTGGATGTGAATTCTCAGTGTATTCTCTGCAGCTTCCCTCTTTTTACTTTGGGCTAACAAAACAAAAAACACACAACAATTAAATTAACATTAACTCACTTGTTTTTTAAATTGTGTTGACTTTGAGGACTATAACTTTTCAAAGAATAAATCTCACAATTCTCTTTCAAATGAAGAGTAATTCATCATCAACATCTCACACACAAGCTTAGTTCAGTTCAGTGCAGCCAGGTGTTTTGCTGCCACAGGTGGAGTTGAATAATCCAACTCCACTGACGTGGATTATCCTGCATTCATGTGGTGTTGGAAAAATTGGAAAAATTAGTTCCTGACTGGGAAAATTCATGAAAACACCCCCACAGTTGCAATAACAACTCAACTACAACTACAACTACTTCAACAACTTGCCAAGTTGTTGTCTCTTGATGTCATATGCTCAGAAACATGGTAGACAAAAGTTCATGTTTTGTTGATATCTTTTTAAAATTCACGTACTGCATGTCAATACGTGCTTTTTCGCATTTTTTGCCGTGTATGTAATGTCATTTGTAATATGGTATTAGACTGTAACCATTCGTGACATAGATTAATTAGAAATATTATTAATTAATGTTAACCATGATAACAAGGTAAGCATTTTTTTGACAAGGATGGCAAAGCCATGACCTGCCCTACTCTGCCTCTGATTTGCTTTCCCTAATATTCTTACCCCAACTCTACCTTATCTCAATCCTCACACCTAAACCTAACCAACCCAAACTAACAAAGGCAAACAGCACTGGCCAATCAGAGCCAGAGAAGGGTGAGTCATGATGTCACCATGCTGTGAAAAGGTCAGCCATGTCAAGTGAGGAATATTTAATGATCACAGGAATTTTTGAGGCCAAACCCCTACATGAAGGATCATCATTTTTATATGTGACATGTAGGGTGAGTCTTGCAGTCACTGGTGATGCCTTCATGAGCTCCTAACAGGTTCAGACTTTTAAGCTGCCACATACAACTTGTAAGTTGTAACCAAACATAATGTATTTTTAATAACTGTAATGTGTGGAGTGTTGCTCGGAACAAACAAACATTGTGAAGGTGTCACTTTGGGCTTCGGGTAATTGTGACAGCATTTCTCAATATTTTCAGAATTTTTACAAACCAAAAAATCTATCAGGCAATGGAGAAAATAATCAGCAGATTAATCCGTAATGATCATTAGTTGCAGTCCTATATAAAATAGTACACAAGCTCCATCTCAACTGACTTGAACACTAAAAATCCAGCTTTTACATTAATGCATGATTCAGAATCAACTCATGAGATCATAGTATAATAATACCAAGGGACATTTTTACTTTGAATACTTTAAGTGCATTTTCCTAATTATACTTACATGCTTTTACTTAAGTAACATTTTCAATTCCTAACAAATTATTTTAACATTGTAGTATTAGTACTTTTACTTATACCACTAATAATAAATGCTCTGAATTTTTTCTTGTACCATGCATTAAAAAATGAATTATGAAAATAAAGAACTGTCAAAGTAGTGGCAGCAACACATCACCATCTGACATTTCATGCATGCCAGCCAAGCGAATATAACAAATATTTTTCCTCATACTTTTGAAAAGGCAGTCACCAAAGAAGATAACTAAATCATATTAGGTTCAGTAGCCTATTTCAGTTTTTTTGCCATATTTTAACCGTATATTAACAATGTATGCACAACTATTAGCACTCATTACATATTCATGATTTTTAATAACATTTAATGTCATATTTTAATACTCTATGCAACATTACTTTCAATATCACTATTTTTCATCATTATCATGTGCAGTTTCGTTCAAAATCATGTGCTGTCTTACATTCATTATCTGGTGCAATATGACTTTTTATTACCTCTCAATATCTCTGCCAATACTGTTTTTAATGTAACTGCCACTACTACTTTTTCTACTTAGCTATTTTTGTATCTAACTTATCTACTTCTATTGTTATCCTACATGGCAATGTTTCTTTGCATTTACTTCTCATACACTAACTATTTTACTTATTTGATGCTCTACTTTTATTATTATGTTACTGTAATTTTGAAGTAATCTGGCACAACAATTTCCTTCGAGATTAATAAAGGTCAGTTTTATCGCTTATCTTATCGGACTTTACCATCCTGGGGGAAAAAAATATCGCACCCTGTAATAAATAACTTGTGACCACAGTGGCCACTGTTGAACAAAAGTTACATAGCTAATTTACAACAAATAGTTTCCTATTATTTACAGAGCTCTGAGAAGCGCTTACCTGCAGCGCCGTTTTAACAGTCACATTACGTATCTACCTAGCTAGCTAATAAGATAACATAACTGCATTTCCAACTATCGTTTGAATGGTTGTGTGTTAACTAGCCACCACAAACATTAGCCAGAAAAAGTGCAATGGGTAGCATTTAAATTAATTTCAAATTGTCCAGCTAAATTGCAAATAAGTATTCGGAGACATATGTGAATGTTTGTATGTTGGTTTGTATTAGCTAACATTAGATAGTTTGCTAGCTTGACTGCAAAGAAACGAACAACTAGCTTAAATAGCCTATCTCTCAAGTTAACACCTTTGACATAAAGATATTTACGGTCAACACCTTTTTTATTAATGAATTAAATGAGGTTTTAATTACCGCCAAAAAATTCATATCAACTCCAACTTCGACTAGCATTCACAACAGGGACAAGATAAGTCCTTACTTCAGTGGTGCAGGTGAAAGGAATAAATTTGACTTAAAGGCGGGTCTGGATGTTGAAGTCCGCCTCTCCGCGGGCTGCAGCCTGTAGTCAGGCGCCAGTTTGAGAGTTTGGCCGTGAATGGAGGACCAGCGCATAGGTCCTGTCGACAAGGGAACCCCAGATCTGCTGAAGATCTCGCGAGAGTGATCATTCTAACCCAAATATATTCTTTCCCTAATCCTATCCAAGTGATTTCAGTCCCTAAACCTGTACACGTCTTAACCATGGCGTTAACAGAACACAATTAATTTGTATAACGTTCAGAACGAAATCACTAAAGCACGCAAATCTCGCGAGAGTTTCGCAAATCAAGGGTTCCCTTCTATATGCGACGCAAAGCAGTTCAAGGTTTTACGACAGTTGTGCGCCATTTCCGGCACAAACACATGAACGCCTGAGCGAGGAAAACATGAGAGGTCAAAAGTTATGGTCCTGATTTTTAACATAAACGGAACGTAACACAGAGACATGGTGAGTCCGACGTGTTGTTGACTATCCAGGACGACAGTCTGGAAAATGGTTGCATGATCAGGAGTCTGCTGATTTTGGTCAGGTTCATTATAAATGGCTAAGCTAACATTAGCATGACCCAACACGACGTGACCAAACGGAATAAACGTAACGAACGCTTATTGCTTTGTCCTCACAATATGCCACAGCTTGGTTATGTGCTGTTTATGTACATTGCAACTACAGGACAGATTGTTAATGAGATTTTCTGTGTATCCTGACAATGTTTTTGCCTGTGTCTCTGCAGGCCAGCTCCATGGTGGCAGTGGGACTGGCTCTGGCAGCAGCTGGATTTGCAGGTGAGTAATAAAAGCAATACAAGCCAACCGACTTTAGGAAGGGGGCAATGTCGGTGACACGGTTATTCACCCTGATGGAGGATGTGGAAAAGTAAAACTGAGCTCTAGCTCTTTAGTGATGTGACCAATCACCTTGACACCACTACTAGTTCAAAGTTGAGTCGCATGTTACCCTTTACTAAGACAGGGTATTGTTTAAAGGGAAAATTCGGCACTTTTTACATAGATGTCCAATCAGTGGTGATGGTAAATATAGTCAATTGAAGCAATAAATCCTCAGTGTGTGCGCTATATTGACCAAAAAAGTGAGATATCCTGCTGGAGCCAGTAAGTGCTCGACAATAACGCAATAGGCCGGGGCAAATAAAATTCCATGTCGAGTAAGTAAATCTGGCAACTCACATGCTCGGTAAAAAAAAATAATAATAATAATTTGTTTAAACTGTTAAATTTTATATATTTTGATATTTTATATATTAGTTACTGTTTCCAGCCTCTCAAATGTGGAGATTTCCTACTTTTCTTAAGATGTAATCATATTAAACAGAATATATTTGGGTTTTAGATGAGACGTTTAAATACATCACCTTGGACTTTGAAAAGACATTTTTCACTATTTTTTGATATTTTGTAGACATTGCTGTCCTTGATTAAACATGACAGTTAACTTAAGTCTTTGTTTAAATGTTTTAAGCGTTTTCCTGATGTAATGTGTAACAGTGGGATGCGGTTCGTTACATTGAACATCAGGTGGAAAATTTCATCGCCTATAAGCTATGTGATTTTTGCATATATTTGCTTTATAATGACATATATGGAAAAATAGCAAAATATTCATAGCCTCACTACTAAAATACAGTCAGTATTTACATTTTAAAAAGAAAAAAATCCACAAATATTTTTATCACATAATATAGATTTTTGATATTTGCTTCCCCTCTCTTTGTCTTCCAGGTCGCTATGCCATGCAGGCCATGAAGCATATGGAGCCTCAGGTGAAACTAGCCCTTCAGAGCTTTCCCAAGACGGTAAGAAGGAAAACATGCATACAACACATTTATCTGCAAATGGAAATATGGTGTGTTGTTAACTGTATGTGTCGTTGCAGGCTTTTGGAGGAGGCTACTATAGAGGTGGATTTGAACCAAAGATGAACAAGAGAGAAGCTGCCCTGGTTTTAGGTGTCAGGTATGTGAACACGCTCTCCCACACCAGTAACTCTTTCCACTATTCAGCACCGGGCCACCAGTTATATGTTACATTACATCCAGGGTCACACAGAAGGGATTAGGTCTGTGCTGCATGTTAACCTGCCCAGCTGTTGTCAGTCAGTTTAGTCTCCACTAAAGCAGAGAATTTGCTCACCACCACTATTCACACTGGTTATTATGATAAAATAATTCACTGTTGTTCTACTGTTCTGTCTTTCAGTCCCACAGCC
>JAJHUR010074016.1:0-32722 GCA_027495735.1 Lutjanus campechanus
TGTGTGTGTGTGTGTGTCTGCGTGTGTGTCTGGTTTGCACTCACCAGCTCGATGAGCTCCTGGTAGCACACCTGTCCCTCTTCATTGCTCTGGACCAGGGCTAACAGCATGTCCAGTTTGGACGGATCCAGCTGCAGCTCATGGTGCTCCACCAAGCTGGTGAAGTTCTCCACTGCGATGAAACCGGTGTTCTCTGGGTCCAGCTGGAAAGAACAACAGCCAGCGCTCAGACCACCGGGATAAAACACCGCACTGCTGATAACAGTCGTACTGAAGATGTTTCTGTTATGCATGGTGATTTTTTAATTAGCAGCGCTGCAGAGATGAAGTGTCAGTTTGCCCTGAGGGAGAAGGCAACAGTAATAGACAGCTGAGACGTATACACACAGACACAATAGATACTCATAAAGACAAATGAGAGCTACATGGCTGAAGGCATAAGCTCAGACAGTGACACCAGTTATTAATTAAGTTGTATTGCCTCTATGATGCCTTTGAAAGAATTAGCTGCTTGAAGAAAAAGCCTCATTCAACCTCTTTAAAGGAGCAGGTCGGTCAAATAGACAGCAGGTTGGTTGTTGTTGGGAGCAGCAAGAGAAGACGGGCATGTCATTGTAATAAGCAGTGACCTGCAGTTTCCCTGACAAAAATAAAAATCCCTCACTATTAAATGAAGCTGACTTTTCAGTCTTTGTTTCTAAGTGGATGCTTCATTTGACTGCGTGAGTCCATCCACGGTCACATTTGCAGCTCGTAGTCAGTGTGGTTTTTATAATCACCACTCACTCACTGAGACCCACAGCCCCACGGGTTATTACTGCTGATGTCTGTATGCCAGCACTGCTCCTCGTAATTGATTTAAGTGAGAGAGCGTCATAAAAATGGCTGAGCATAGTTGTCTAAAGTAGTGGTCGGTTAAAAATGGCTTGTAAAGTATAGGGTGTGTATCTACACTTGGTTTATGTAATGTGGGGTTTTTGTTGTTTTGTGGCAGCTCCACCCACTCATGGCTTGATTTTTCCCCTAACCTTCTCTTAAATGCATTCAATTGCTCTGCAATGGAGCTTTAATTCCTCATGCCAGCTCTCCTTAGTGCATCTGATTGTGTTTGTGAAAATGTGCCCGAGGACAAACTGGAGCAGCACAAAGAGACCACATGGGAAGAGCCCTTGCTGCTTCGCATTTTACTGTTTCCTGAATGCTAACACAGCCTCATTAGGTTTCACATAGTAAACCAACAGCCTCTCATTGCCCCGGGGAGGAGTGAGCTTGCAGATGTTGCGTCAGTGTGGAGTCAGTCGTGCTAGATCATCGTTGTCCGTGTCATGAGTCCACGAGAAGGATCCCGTCTAGGCCGCCTTAGTCCGGACGCAGCCTGCTCTGACATGGTTAGACAAAAGGTGCTTCGTCGGCTGCATGAGGAGAGCAGCATTAAATTACGCTGCACCGTGTCAGTCTCTGCTGCAGGAGGCTCAAAGCTTAAAGCTCTACTGCTCAACTAAGGAGCAAAGAAGATCCATCAGGAATGACAGAGCGTGTGCATCTCCCTTCTGGGGGGGCAGGGGTCAGTTAATAAAAACTAAAAAATAATAACAACATTTCAAGTTTTCACAAGTTTTTACAACAATAAACATATCTTAAACAGATCCGGAACCTTTTCCATTATGCAATCACTGAAATGTTTTTTAATGCTGTTAATAAATAGGACAACTGAATTGAGGAAAGGAAACAGAGATGGGGGAATGACATGCAGCAAAAGGCCGTAGATGGGAGTCAAACCCAGGGCCGCTGCAGAAGAGCCTCAGTACATGGGGCGCATGCTCTACCAACTGAACTATCCGAGCACCCCGCAATAACTGAAACACTGTGGTGATTCATAAACATAAACTAGGGATGATAATGATTAATCAGTAATATAACTGCCATTAAGAATTTAACCAATTAAAAATGAGCTGATCTGCCTTGTTAGTTTAGAAACAGCAGTAATTCTGACTTATATGACATTGTTTTGTTTGGCAGAGCCATTTGTTGAATCAAGAAAGGTGGACAAAAGCAGCCGTTTCAAGCAAAAATCTCACTGAATTATTCTGTTTGTTTAATAAGTTTGTGCCTCATGAATTGTTTCACGTAACTAATGTGTGCTAGAATGTGCTTTTGTATCTTATTAATTGTGAATGATTAACCGATTATTAATTGTTAACATGTTCAACTATCGGACTCTTAAGGAAAATGCACAAAATATGCAACCCTACAAAAAAAAACAAAAAAACAAAACAAAACAACAACTGTTCCTACCAGGGACAGAATGAATATTTAAGCTTGTTTAGTATGAAATACACGGTTATGGTAACAGAATTATCTTCATGTCTGCATAATTTTTGCTCCTCCTCAGCTACTGTAGTTGTAGTTGTCTTCTCCTGCACAGCTCACCATCTGATCCTACTGCACTTTGCACAGGCTGACAGTCATACAAATATCAATCTTCTGTGTTACTAACAGTGTGATTTATCCCATCAGACAAAAGTTGCATACAGTATCCATTTGTTTTCATTGTGAAGTAGGCAAAGGGTCGGAGGGCCACCCAGATTTGGCTCACAGGCCACAAATTGAGTATCACTGCCCTGTGCCGTTTCCATGGATTTTAAAAAAAAAAATTTTTTAACTGTCGATTGGTTGAACACAAGCATCCCTTTAATTCCACTTAGTCTGCTTTTTTTTACTCCCCTGAAAACTTGAATAAATGTATTTATTCACCTGGGAGAGCACAGTGCAGGCAGGAACTAATGGGTTAGTTTTGATGATGCTTGACTCAGAACAAGTGTTTTCCCACTGCTGGTTGATGTAGTGAAGGGATTTTGTTAGTGATGATACTTTGATAATACTCTATGTACACTAATATGACGGAAAAGCAAATAAAAAGAGCTTCTAACCAATATTAACCAATATTCTGTACACAACTGTCTACAACATTTACAGCCAACACTCTTCAAGTCATGCACTGTTTAAAGTCCATATAATACTTGACTCTCTCCTTTCTTGGTTATTGTTCCCTCATGCATCTCAGTATAATCTCAGAATTCAGCTCCTGAGCCTGCCAAGGTAGCCTGCAACGCACAGAAAACCAAATTTGTGAAAGAAAAAAAAAACTATTATAATTATTGGGTTGGTTTTGATGATGCAGAAGATTAGCTCTAATCAGAGTGAGGATAACCATTAACTTTCGTTTGCTTGTATTTCTTAACAAAACATTATATTGTTTGCTAGCTAGCTAAAAGGTTAACACAAGCTTAGTTACACTGTTTGCTTAGCTAAGTAGACAAAAGGGAACTAAAAAAAACTTTAACTTTCTTCAAAGAACTTGATAATTTTTCTCAATCCATCTTAAAAAATGAAGCTATTTTAAAAGTTAAACCTTGTCAACTGAAAATTTAAAGTTAATACTGGATCACATTTTAAATTGAAATTTAACCTTTTGGTGCAACAGAATTAAAATCTTGGTTTCGAGTAAAAAGTAAACTGAGGTTAAAAGAGAGGTTTAAACTTAATTGCTCTAAATCTTAAGCTAGTTTGATACAACATGATTTAAAATTAAACTACGATTTAATCAAGTTTAAAAATGAATAATTGTTTTACAGTATGTACACTAACCTGACTCTACAGCAGAGAGAAAGCTTTTCACCAATATTAAAGATTCTGTGCACACAACCATCGTTGTCTTTAGAACATTTACTGATTTTACTGACTGATATTTACCGACACTTTTCACGTCATGCACATTGTTTAAATCCACACAATACTTGATTATCTCCCATCATGGTCATTGTCCCTGAAGCATCTCAGTATAATCTTAAATCTCAGCTCATGAGCCTGTCAAGGCAGTCTGCAACACACATAAACCCAAATTTATGGGAAAAAATGAAACAAGACGGGAAAGAAAACGGGCCCAGGTCTATTTTTAGATAATCCCCTTAACTGTGTTTTCCATGGACGTTTGTTAAAACACGGCCCCGTTCTCCCCTTGAGGCTCGCTGAGCAAAATGGTGCAGATACGGCCAGCGTTTGTGATGTGTAAGGTATCAGGATGACATGTGGGGAATACAGGTGGGGGAGAGAACACAGAAAAAAAAAAGAGCAGAGAGGCAAGAGGTGGAAAATGGGAGAGGGTGGTGGGTGGTGGTTGATGAAATGAAAGAAATGAAACATGATGAAGTTAAAGGAACAGTAGAAGGAGGAGAAGGTATAAAAAGAGAGGCGAGGAGAACACAGACAGCCAGACAGAAATGAAATGGAGACGCACGGAGAATAAAAATGCCTTGCCGCTGTCTGTTATTCTGTGCATCTGCCTAACCCAGCAGTCTGGCAGCAAGTCCTCTTCTTCTTCTCTTTCCTATAAGAGGGCTGTGACACACTCCAGTGCTCTGCATTCACTTGCCACAGAGGGGAGATAGATCAGATTCTAATGTGCTCCTGGCTCAGCCCGGGCTGACAGGGGGAACAGAGAGCCACACTGGGGACGTCTGATTACTGTCAGCCTCCATATGTCAGCACATCACTACACATACAGCGGCAGCAAAGACGCGGAGCCACACTGTATATGGCTGTGCACATTTACGCAAACCAAGTGTTGACGCTGAGCTGTCAGACTGCACTGATACTGTTCCCTTCGTCGTCTGACCTTATTCAGGAAGAACGCTACACAGGGGAGACTGTCTGCCGAGGATACAAGGAGGTGGGGGATTGGTTCTTGTAGCCAATTAGGGTTATCAATTAGCGAGATGAGGTACACTGAGATGAATGAGCGCTGGCAGGAAGAGCCTGTTTTTTTTTTCTTGGGCAGGCTGGTGAACAAGGGGGGAGAGACGAAGAGGAAAAAAGGGTTGGAAGAAGGAGAGAAAAAGCGCTGAGAGGGAAGCAGTTATTGAAGCGATCCAACACTGGTGAGGGCGACACTTTGACAAGCTGCATGCGTTGCCATGGTTACCAGTCGCCCGTGTGTCATCCCTTTCTTGCATTTCCTCCCCCTTTTTCCCCCTCCGACATATTGGCGTTCGAGAGGCAAAGGAAGGGGAGAGAAAGAGACGATGAAAGGACACAGAGCAGAAAGACAGACGGATGGAAAGAATGAGGTAGCATTAAGACGAAGGCAGGGTTTAGATGTAAAAGGAGTTGGGGCAGAAGATTATGGATGAAAGGTGGAGGTGTTACGGCACGGAGAGCAAGTGAACTTGGCTGGCTCAAGAGCAAGTGGGAGGAGATGGACAAGACACGGTGAGAATGTACACATGGGTATGAGGAAGAGGAGGAGGAGGGCAAAGTGGAGTGGAATGCTGACTGCAGGGAAATGATCTCAGTGTTAACCCCCAGGACCTCTATTACCTTCAGCGCAGTGGCTCTGACCGACCCCAGCCCACAACGGACTTATCATTCTGTTCCACAGAGGCTCAAGAACGAAGCCTCCAGCCCGGGAGCAAACCACAGAACCCAGCCATGACAGAAGTCCAGCTAGTGTGCTGAGACATCATACCTGCTGTCCTACCTGCAGAGGACTGACACACAACCAGTGATGAGGCTCACTGTACATAGGACTAGCAGAGTTGTAGCCAATTATTACAGTAGAAATGATAAAGATTCCCTTGGTTACACTTTGCATGCATGCACCTTAAAACTGTTTTATCGGGCTGTTCTTGCTTCTCTTCGAGTAAAGGTCATCCTATTAGAGCTGAAAATTAGCAGATTAATCTATTTTAAACTGGATTCCAGGGACCATGTATGGGTTGTAGGGGGTCTCCAGCGAAAGGTGAAATAGAATGTTTTAACTTTTATTACATTTTCAGGAAGCTGGAACAACAAGGTAAGAAATAGGGTTGGCTGTTTTGATTGATTGTAATTACCTATAATTATCCTTGTTTGATCATTGGTTGACAAAAATATTTTATCTTCAAACCTAAACAAAATACTGAGAGGGGATTCCTTCAGACAAAATCCTCTCAAATTGCGGGTCTCTGGTCTGAGGTCCTTGAAATGAAGAAGTTTGCGAACCCATGGATTAATTGATTAGTTCATCAACAGTAAATTAATTGGCAGCAATTTTGATCATCAGTTATTTGTTGTGGTCATTTTTCAAGAACAGAATCCCAAGAAATCACAAGTTCCACCACTAATTTTCTGATCGCTACATAGACTAAGCGATTAAGCAAGATTTTAAGTAACTTTAAATCTTCAAATGCTTTACTTATGGATTTACTCACCACGGAAATGGCAGAGGAAGCGCATGCTGTGTAAGTCCTTCAAACCTTCCTACAATTTATTTATTTTTATTTAATCTGTTATTTTTTCAGCTTTATTGCAGAAACATGAATCATCTATGACAAATACTCTCGTAGGCATTGGAAAAGGAAGTGTGGAGTTTGGATTAAAGAGCAGCAGACCTTGGGACTATCAACAACGCACACACCATCTTTCGACCACACAGCCAAATCAACTTTATGCACCGCTGCAGACCACCCCAGGAGAAGTGGAGGAGAGTAGGGACAAGAGCCATGTTACAGCTGTGACTTTAGGTTGTTCTTGGAGAATTACTGTCCAGGAAAATGAAACAGACATAATGGGTGTTGCACTTGACGGTTAGACCATGTTCTGAGCTGACAGGACACAACTCAGAGGACTCTGGCAGGATGAGGGGAGGAGAACTGATTACACTGATGATGCTTTGTGCAAAAAACACAGTCAAAGTTGATGGGCAGTTCCCAGATGTTGAACTTTTAATGTTCGATGTCGACCATATTTTCATCGCCATCTTGTTGCTGCTGTTTACACTCACCCCATTGCAAATTTGAAAAATGCACTACAGAATTATTTGGTAGGTATATATGTATATAAATAATTGTATATAATGTTTTATTTTATTTTCCATCCTATTCTAGTCTGAATTTAATTATCTGTATACATATTAGGTTTGTGTGTAGCTTGAAAGGTCAAAAACTTGCTTTTCATTTTGCAACCTTGTTTTGTAAAATCATGACTAAATTAACTTGATACTCTAACACACTCCAGCTGACTTGAGGCATCCATGTTTGTATACACCTCAGCTGGTCAGATATATTGAAATTTAAGCATTCTGGTCTGTGCAAATTAGCTTCAAATTACCTTCAGTGAGGAGGGAATGCAGCACTGGTACGGTTCCCAGTCTCAGCGACACAGCGCTAACCCGATGGCACAGAGCCAATACTACAGACCGCTTTGGTCTCTGTGAACAAGACTGTCAAGCTTGAACAGGGCTGTGTGTGTCTGCAGAGGGCAGTGGCATTTACAGGGCAGAGCATATTTGCATGGCATCAGATAAAACCCTTTGAATTGTCTCTTGCTGCCCCCAGGACTCACTGGCGTTCACCAACAACTGGGCCACTGACTCTGTAATTATCACAGTGCACGTTCTACCCTGCTGTTACCATCATTACACACAAACTTCACCAATGTGGCACTGAGATGTGACAGTCCAACCATTCCCTCCTTGAGTGGAGACAACTGAACAGAGATATCCAAAGAATTTTCCTTCACACAAACAATCATCTAACTACATTTCCTGGCACTTCAACACAGTCCAAACAGCCAGAGGCATTTTCAAATACAGCTCAATGCAAATTAGCATCAGAGAATGATAAAAGGGGACAGTGTATAAGAGCCTTATTCTCTTTACTTGACATAAATATGTCAGAAAAGTATTCAGAACCCCAAGTCCTTATGGGACAGATATAAATAAGCCAGATAAGACATGAACAGCACATGGGGAGATATTCACCAACTAATGATAGCTCACTTTAGTGGCTAACGACCATCAAGTTGCCTTATCAGTGGCACCGCAACAGAAAGTCTATTAGAGAGTGTGTGTGTGTGTGTGTGCACGCTCTGATTATGAGCATATGTGTGAGCCTGCATAGGCCAGAAATAGCCTGAGCTCAGCATTGCAACCTCCTGCAGACAAAGACTAATAAACTCACTCATGTTGCCACTGTTGCTTTCTCTTTCCCTTCCCCTGCAGCACTTTCATGTGGTTTGGTGTGACAGGGCTGCAATCGCCCCTCTCCTTCACACCTGCAGTGCTCATACAAACTGGAGCATGTCCAGTTTTCTTTTGGGGGTAAAACTGAAGGAAACCCCAAAAGCATATGTTAAGCTCAAGTTTATTGGCTTTAACATCTAATGTGCACTTGACCGAAGGAAGTGTTGGGCTAGCAGTCCAGGCATTTTAATCAAAAGTGTGGGTCAACCTCACACAGACTGCAATATTAACATACTCATTAGATTTTGTGTCCTAAAAGTGTTCCATATGAGAAAAAAGTCTTAAGTAGTAGTATAAAGCCAAACTAATTTTTTTTTTTTGAAGAGGTATTTTGTGAGGAAAAAAATGATGAACCTTGAGTTTAGGATGGATAAAGGTTGAATATAATATATTTGAATTCTGTTTGGAAATCTGTCAGTATGTTATTCTCAAAAGTGTGTTCTTTCAGTTTTTAGAGGCATTTCTTCATCAAATGTCATGTTGGGTTTTAGTGGGATCCTCGATGCATCTCCCATAAACCTCAATAGCACTGGTACCACAGTCTGGCACCAAGCAGAGCATAGAGTGCTGGGGCCTCATTTATAAAATTGACTTATGATCAGTTTAGGTATGACTTAAGCAGAAAACCATGTATAGGTAGTTATTTATAAACCCTACTTTGAAATGGAAATGATCTTATTTCTAAGTTCAGACTTGACTTAAGTGATCTTCCCACTAGTTATGTAGGGGTACTGCACCCTGTGGTGAACTTTATATTAGCTTTATGAACAATGTAACAGGATTTATCAATAAAAGATGTGAGGAATTAACAGTGTCTCCAAAGTGAGGGGTTTGTTAACTGGCTGTTTAATATTGGAATAATACGCATTGCCTGTTTTCAGTCTTGTTTACTTCGTTTTTCCTTTTGGTCCATGGTTATTCCTGACTAAATCCATTAGTGCTGCTTTATATAAGGAAAAATCACTGATTGTTAGGCAGGCATCATCCTGTCAATTTCACATTAGTTTGAGATTTATAGATCTCAGGTATTTAAGTTACACATTATCTGTTTAAGCAAGGTTTTAACACTCAGTATCTTTTATGAATCAAACTTAAGCATTAAGCAAGAAGTACTACAAGTACAAATCCAAGAACATTTTTATAAATGACATCCTTAGTTTCTCTTTTTTGGTGTCCTTTCACTGAGCCCCTTGGGACAATGGAAAATTGTGGCATCAACAATTTCAGTATTTGTCAGTACTTTCCCTCACTTGGATTTCTTAAGATTTTTGATGTTACAAATGACATATTTTTGAGAATAGAACAGTTCAAAGAGTTTATGTTGCACTTGGTGTGGGGGCATATCGTATAATGGCTGTAATAAAGTTATGGCCTAAAGTTAAATGTTTCTAAAAAGGTGTAAGGTTGCAGGTAGAAAATCCAAGACTATAAAAAACTAAGCACCGACTGTGGCTGAGTAATCCTTTCCTTTTACAAATGACTACATCTGTGATGCCCTGAAGCAAAGCACTTGACCTCCAGGTGCTCTTGTGGATTTGCTCAGAGGCTGGTGGGACACTGTGGTTGTTGTGGGAAGCCTCCGGTGAGCGTGCCAAGTTAAATCTGGAGGGCAGAGCTGAAAAAACTGAGGCATGCTCTGCAATGCTCTGCAAAACATTCACCTGGATAAGGATGAGGAAAAAGTGCCCAATATTTAGGTAGGCAGAAGGCTTTGTTAAAAACAAGCTCGCCTGTTCACATTCCAAAAGCTGTTGGCAGATTTCACTTCATTCTAGTTTAATTAGAGAGACCTTTTCCAAATCAAAGGCCGCCGTATGGAGTCCCAAAGGTGGAAAATGCCTGTCGTCAGCCAGTGTGAGTGATGTGGTCTAGACTTGAGCTTAATAGGACCGCAGTCTGCTCGACTGTGGCCTTGCAAACTGTCTATATGAACATACTGGCACAAGCAAGAGTAAACCCCACAATCAATAAAGCAACCAGCCATTTACAGTGAGGAAATATCGGCTTCATCTCCAGCCGTAGGACCTGCTCCATCGAAAATGGATATTGACACAGATGAGTCAGCCTCTTTGATACCGCATTAAAATGTGTCTATGAAGATATGTGTTGTTGAGGTATCACTAAGTAGTTGTTATCACTGAAGTGCTTATACAGTAAATGACTCACCATTGTGACCACAGAGCATCTTCTCACTCAACCCACACGGGCTTCCTCCACCGCTTGCTATAAAAACATTCACACACACATTCATAAAAATGCAACTGTGCACATGATCGCTGACACATATGCCTTTTCCCCAAGGCTCTTGAGTCGGCTGATCAATGTGTTGCTGATGGGCCACTCGTGACCCCTAAACCCTGCAGCTAGATAATCAATTTCTCCCTCCTGGACAGAATGATTGCCCAATCTATCTGTCAATCAGCTCAAACCCCAGAAGACCAGTTCATCAACAAAACACAAGACACAGCCAAGAGTTAAACACAAGACATGAAAAAAAGCTGGAAATACACACTCACATATTTTGTGGAAGCACTGGCCAAATATACACATGCTTTCTGGGCAGAATCTGCCTTCAGATCCAATTTGGCTTGTTAATTTTGGAGATGGTAGACCAAACATTCGCTCAAATATAGATCTGACTGGACACTAAAAACAGCAGTATTTGAGGAGAGGACTCTAAGAAACCAGATGTCAAGAGAAACATTTTTCACTGGCCTACATGTGGCCGCTAACACTGGGTTTTCAACAGCAATTCTGCAGACAAAGACAAAAGTTTAAAACCAAATAACAGCTTCTATTGTATGAGAAAACCTCATTGTGACCTGAACTTCACAGAAGCTGCCAAGTTACTCGACTCCTGGAGAAGAAAGGCTGAATAATCTTGTAATCTTTGGTCATTGTGACCCTAAAAATGAGGAAAATCACAGGGGAAAAAAACATACATCCAAATACACCATGACTACTGCAAACACTACAGTAGGGCTGCAGCTATTGGTCGTTTTCATTATTGATTAATCTGCTGATCATTTTCTCAATTCATCGATTACTTGTTTGGTCCTTAAAATGTCAGAAAATGGTAAAAAAAAAAAAAAAAGTCAGTCTGTGTTTCCCAAAGCCCAAGGTGATGTCCTGAAAGGTTTTGTTTCGTCCACAACTCAAAGATATTCAGTTTATTGTCATAGAGGGGTAAAGAAACCAGAATTTTTCACATTTGGAAAGCTGAAATCAGAGAGTTTGGACATTTTTTCTTTTAAAAAAGGCTCAAGATGATTAATCGATTATCAACAGCTGCCGATTAATTCAGTAGTTGACAACTACTCGATTAATTGACTAATCGTTGCAGCGATACACTAATGCAGCAGCTGTAATTTGCTGTTATCTTGGTGATTTCTGCTTCCATCTCCATATAGAGAATGCACCAATCAATCCTTCTACACATCCATTCATACACCATCCATCCATCTATTTGCACACACCCCCTCCTCCCTGCCTCCTTTCTATAAACCATGACATGATGCCCCCCCCTCCTGCTGTGGCTCATGATCTGACCTCGCATTCTCTGGGCCCACATGGCTCCATGATGCTTGCATCCGTCGTGTTGTCTCGTGCTCTCATTTTTGCCCGTGCAAACAGAACAGCCCCCCTTTGCTATCAATCCTAACATCAGTTCTCAGCCCGAGCCTCCACGTCTCAATCCCTGGATAGACGGCGAGGTGGCCAAGAGCCCGTAACCATAGAAACCTCTGCCGCTGCCTGCTCCCTCGCTCAATGCTTACCTGCTCTTGTATGAGCTGAAACAGGGAGCTTCTATCCATATACTGGCCAGGGAGGTGAGAGGAGCCGCCGAGGACAAGGGCATAGGGAGGAGCAAGAGAGGAGTGGTGGCGGTGGTGGTAAGGATGGGATAAGGTGGAGGGGGATGTGGTTGAGGTAGCAGCTGGTGCCTAAATTGTAGCGTCAGGCCCCCTTTCGTAGCTGCCGCGTCCCCCCCTTGGTGATGGAGAAAGCCCCGGTGAGCTCAGCCCCCCTGGTTTTCCTCGTTGGTGGAGTAAGAACCGGCGCTGTGTGGCTCCGTGTTGGTGCTGAGAGTGCGGTCTGTGGTGCAAATGGGCCGTGACTCTGCTCTGTGCCAGTGCAGCGTGGCGCGGCGGTAAACCCAGCTTCAGCAGACGACGGGCAGGCACGCAGGCAGGCAAGGCAAGGCAGATCCAGCAGCTCTCATTCACTCTCCTCCTCCTCCTCCTCGCTCTCCTCTATCCCATTGCACTGACTGCTACCTCACTCTCTCTCCCATCCCTCTCCTCACACACACTGCGCCGCCTGCATACCAATGAGGCAGGGGAGGGAGGTGGCCTCTGCTGTCCAATCCGAGGAGGGGAAGGAGTGGCAGTGGGCTGCGGCTCCACTCCTCGCTACAAGTAAGGCGTCTCAGGGAAGGAGCAGGGGATGGGCTCCACTGCGGCTCTGCGCTTACTACTAGCACACACAGACACACACAAACACATGTCTGGTCTGTTACTGACAGGCGCGCACACACACACACACACAAACCCGCACACTGTAAACAAGACAAAAGCTACTAAGGCACAAGCATATGGTGAAATCCCAACCATGTGACAATTGTGTTAATTAAGGCTGGGTGATATGGCTTATAAATAGTATTGATATCTTTAGGCTTTTCCACAATACACGGTATATATCTCAATCAAAGCTATTATTAATCAACTAATAAATTAATCGCCACCAATTTTGATAATAGGTTAATTGTTTTGAGTCATTTTTTAAGAAAAATTCTCTGATTTGAGCTCCTCAAATGTGATTATTTTCTGGTGTCTTTAGTCCTCTATGGCAGTAAACTGACAATCTTTGGGTTGTGGAGAAACTAGGACATTTAAGGACATCATTTTGTGCTTCAGGGAACACTGATGAACATTTCTCACCATTTTCTGACATTTTATGGACTAGACAACTAATAGACTAATCAAGAAAATATCAACAGATTCATCTATAAAGAAAATTATCGTTCGTTGCAGCTCTAAGCTCAGTGTACACATTTTCTCTAAAATAACATACTCTAACTTCTCAAATAGTGCAAACGGATGAAGATCTCTTAGAACATGACGCATTGCTTTAGAAAAGACACGATAAGGCTTTTTGAACTGCATATGAAACGGCCTCAATTTAATACTGATGCCTCTATATGACCTACATAAGCAAATGAGACCATCAGTGAGAAGACTGGCACAGCCACAGTCACAGTGAGTGGTAAATTAGCCGGTTAAAAGGAAGTAGGAGGAGATTTTTATTTACATAATACTTTCAACATGATATTTTTGGTGGTTATGGCAGTGGAAACACTACCAATGTTGTCTTTTCCTTTTAGTAGCTTTAAACTACCCAGCAGTATATAAAATAATTCAAATTGGCACAACCTTAAAGATCTACAGCAGTAAAATGCAATATACACATAAAACAGTAACAGTAACAGTAATAGTACACATATATAATAGGAAAATACTGACAGGGCACGGTGGGTGATAAGGACAAAATCAAAAATCACAATAAATTTGATTAAATACATTTATCAAGATCAATTTTTGATAACTACTCATCAGTAATGTAGATATAATGACTAAGTTGGTAAAGATAAATAACAGCTGGAACAGCATGAGGAAGATCAGAAAATTTTATCACCTTATTGTAATGCAGCCTTTAAAACCAGGAAAAGACAACACTTGGGCCAGATCATGATATAACGATATCCAAAATCTAACAATATTGATATCTTGCCCAGCCCTATTTTGAATTTTAGGGTTACAGACACAAGACAAAAGAGATGAATTGGCATGACAGACGTTATGGAACTACTCGTGATATCAGTAACACTAATGGCCCCAAAAGAAAACTATAGACTGCTCTGCAACCCTTTACATATCTGTGCTAATTATAAGCGTCGGCACATTAGCACATTGTACGCACTGCTGCACAATCAAGCACACTCCCACCCCCTAACACACATGCACAAACATAAAATTGAATTAAACTGTTTGGATGGCTCACTGATCCTCCAGTGAGCTAAAATGAATACCACTTTGACAATGAGGCACGACCAGAACCCTCAATACAATAGTTCATTAGAAGTAATACCAGAACAAAGGTTCTTTTTATGTTAATCTGATGCATAATAACGAGACTGGCATGCAGGGAGCAGAGCGAGAGGGTCAGAACATATGAATGATGAAAAGGAACTTGTTACTGCTCATGTGGGCGGCACACACATTGAAATCCCCTTTAAAAGGTGTTTTCTTTCTGCACAAATCCGCAGTGACCCCTCCTCCTCAGGACAATGGCAATGAGGAGGGGGGCAGCGGCGTGAGGGACTTAAATCTTGAAAAAGTGAAACAGCCTTAAATGCCCCGGAGGTGACTGTAGCTGAAGACGTCGTCGGGGGGTTGCAACCTGACGACGACTTAAACGTACATGGCGGTTAAAGCAGGGGTGTTCGGTATCCGCTGTGCTGTTTGCTGTGAGATTTACCACCAGCAGTGTAACTCAGCCTCTGGCTTGGTGACAAACAGTGCCTCTGCCTGTTTAAGTACCATAATTGCACCAGATGTTTGGACTTTCTTACAGCTTATAAATCCCTCTCAATGTGAGAAAAATGTTAAAAATATCTGGACCTACTCATTACCGCCATATGTCTTCTTTATTGGCTAAAACTGAGGCTGCTGACTATATGAAGCCACAGCTAACTGCTGTATTTGTCCTAATGGATTGGGCAGAGGCCACCTTGAGCATGGCAGAGCTCCCAGACTTTCCCTTTGTCACCTTCCATTATGCCCACCTGACACACTCTTGTTTAAACAAACCCTTAATAATGACTGTCCAAGTCTATAGCAACGACAGGATTCCCCTCTCTGTGAGGCAGGACTGAAGTCACTCCATTGGGTTCTTTGTTCAACTACTAATCAATGCTCGGAATTAATTGGTCTCCAATACTCTGTAGTTTTGAGCATGAATAAGACAAATCTAATTATAAAGGTCACTGCTGGAGGATTTGCAAACTGCAATAAGGAGATGGATTGAAAGAGCAGCCAAAATGAAACTGGATTCAACTGTTGCCTTGGTAACCTCAAAGGACTCCCATCAAACAATGATAGACAAGGACCATGAACTAAAAAAATCCAATGCAGCCATAAAATAAAGCAGAAAACCGTCTCAAGAAGAAACAGCCAGGATCTACCACATGTTTGAGTTATTATGACCAGAGGTAGGAAGTTACAAAGTACAAATACTTCCTGACTGTACTTAAGCAAAGTCTTCAAATATCTACTTTACTTGAGTATTTATTTTTCTGACAACTTTTTCCTTTTTTTACGCAAATATCTGTGCAATCTGCGCCTTCCATTTTCAAAATAGGCTTGTTACTTTAGTTTTAATGCATTTGAGGGAATTATTACTTTTTTCTTGCATAATTGTGTGCCGCTTTCCAAACATCACCAATTTCAACATAAATGGATGGGACATCGCCACATAGAAAAGACTGTTCCTTGGTGTATCCATCAGTGTACGCATGACAGACATAACAAGATGAAACAGACAAGAGACTGGAGGTTACTGACAGAAACCAAACCCTATATACTTTTTAAATTTTACTTGAGTAAGGAAGTTGGATCAGTATCTCTACTTGTACACAAGTATCTGTGCTTGAGTAAATCTGAGTACTTGAGAACTCGAGTAAACAAAGTGTGTACCTTTGCCACCTCTGATTATGACTGCATGTGCTGTTGGCTCTGTCATAAAGAAAGCCAATGTGATATATTCAGTCACACACTATCTATGAAAATGCACAAATGTCCTTGATGGAGCAAAAAAATGGCACGAGAAGCAGGTAAACAACATTCCCAAATGATGAACATGATGCCAACTTGGCTCACAGCCCCACCAAGGGTCATGCCAGTATCATTGTTTCCATTACCACCAAGTGACATTATCCAGATGACTGACAGAGCGAGATAAGCCTCCAGTGAAATACACTCTCCGGTGCCCGAAGCATCCCCAACTGAATGGTCTCTCATGAGCCTGACTAAACCCTTCATGTTTCATTCACCATTGGTGGATGGCTGCAGACGGCAGGATGAACCCAGGCAGCCTGCTCCTCTTTAACAAGGCCTGAGAGCAGCAGACAAAACACTGGTCGAGCCTCTGTGTGAGAGCAGAGGAGAGAATAACAAGGCCTTTCAGGGAGGCGGAAAGGCACATTAATTAGGCCGCCAGGCTGCACTCTTCTTCACCAGCTTAATGACCTCCAGGTCCATAAGGCAGGTGTTTATTTATCGGTGTGTGAGTGTGTGTGTGGATAGTTGTGTTTCTGCTAGTGAAACGGGTAGTAAGAGGTAGCTATAAATGCATGGCTCAAAGGTCTGAATTCAGTAAGTCTTAATTATACACAGGCTATGCCAGGATTTAAGCATGAGTGGCACATGTACACTGATTTGCAAAGCAGTCATACAGTACCTGCATGCAAACTGTAGGGATCTGATTATGTGCACAGTACGTTCCTCCAACTTTACAGTCTGAGGATGAGTTGCACCAACTAGATGAAATGCAGTTTTGTTGATCCATTTGGACTTTTAGATGGCAACAAAATAAGGCTCTGTGGTGTATTCAGCATACTGTTATTGCAACAACGCTGCAATATCACAACATCTGGGGGGTAATAAAACTGGTAGCTGTCACATGTCTGCCTCATGGTTAGGATTAGTACTTCTTCGCACTAGAGTTAAAATATAGGCTTTTTAAATCTACATTTGGAGTTTATGTATGAGTGTTTATTATTTCATTTGTGCTTCTCAGACACAGACAATGTACTATTAAATGCACATAATGTCATTATATTTTAACATACAATATCTAAGTTCTCCTGCTAGAGGGCTCTCTCACATTAAAGGGGTAGTTCACCCAAAAAGGAAAATTCAGTCATTATCTACTCACCCTTATGCTGACTGGAGGTCGGGTTTAGTTTTTTAGTTTTACGGGAAAACAGTGTTGCAGAATCTCCTAAACAGTTGAAGTAAATGGTGACCAGTTTTCAAACATAAAGAAACAAAACAAAACAACAGAATAAAAACATTAAATGTCTCCATACTGCTCGTCTGGTGTAATCGAGTTACCTGAAACCCCAGCACGGCAAGTTGACTAAAAAATGTCATTTACACCACGTTTTTTGTCTGAATCTTCACTGTAGATCCTTAGCTTGGAGCCACGTTCATATGCACATGAATACTGTCTGAACTGTGTGTGTGTGTTGTGACAGTGTGCAAACGGCATGTCGGGGCTTTAGGAGACTTGGAATATACCAGACGAGCAGTATGGAGGCATTTAATGTTTGTTTTTTCAGTTGTTTTTTATGTTTGAAAACTGGTCGCCATTCGCTTACACTGTTCGGGAGATTCTGCAACGCTGCTTTTCCATGAAAGCAGTGTTTTGCAGACTACCCGACCTTCAGTCTGCATGAGGGTGAGTAGATATTGACTCGATTTTCATTTCTGAGTGAAGTATCCCTTAAAAACGATCACAAAAGACTACTACAGACTACTGCAACCACCTGGTGAAAATCTCTCTGTCATTACTCAGACAGAACACGTCCACGGATGAGGTAATATTAATGTTTTATTCCTGTTGCGTTTAGTCACGTTTGGGACTGCTTCTCTCACTCTCTGTTGCATCAGATGCATCTCATGTTTAGTTATAATAACTAGCAGCTTGCAAGAAAATGCACTGTTGCCTTAAATAAATTATGATTTTTTTCTGGGTTTGAACATTGTTGGAAACATTTGGGACAATGTAAGTACAAAAATTCAACAAGATATACAACACAGGTCTAGCGTTTTAGACGTTTTGAGCCAGAAATGTTGCATATTGTAGCTTTAACTTTATATAATAACAGATAACAATATGTTTGAAGTGATTACTCAACAAACACTTTATATCCAATACAGAAGGCAGAAGTCCTTTTGCGTTAAAGAGGTGGAACGTTGCCTCTGAGAACTGAGGAAGACAGATATGAAGGCATTTCTGAGAAGTTTTTTGTGATCTTGTTATTGTTGAGGATTTGAGGATTTCTTTTTGTGTTTCATTACCTCATGTAGAGCTACCTAAGGAGCCAGATAGTTGAAAACATTCAGCTCAGAATCCTGATTTGTTTGGGTCATCTAAAGGTGATATGTGGAGTTGTCTTTTTAATCAAGATTTTTTCTTTTGGCTTTTGATTTATAGAAAAAGATGGGTTGGATATAAAGAGGATCTTTTGAAATGTTCTATTTCTGAATTTGTGGAACTTTATATTATGATCTGTCATGCTGCTGTCTAGTGTCTTTGTAAGCCCATTTGAACTGGGTACCTTTTAATACAAGGTGCTTAGATAAACCAATAAATCAGACAATATCTTACACATTTAATCATAATGATAAATTGGATTGGCTTACTGCTAATGGAAAATATACAAGTTAAGCTTGTGTTTACTTTGCTGAGTTCTCCCTACAGCAGAAGATTTTAAGTTCTGCAACAGAAAGAAATAACAAGAAATTACCTCATGAAATCTTAGCAGGCTGTTGAGGTGGGCCAACAGCCACACATCTCCCAGGATGTTTCTGTCTGGACGTCCAAGTGAGATGGAGCGCTGTCCAGTGTATGCTGGGAAACACTCCTGCCATCTACCACGCTGAAAAACATTAAGTGGGAAAAAAAAAAATTAACAAACCAAAGTTTACTTCAACCAAAAGACCTGACCACAAGACTGAGAGTTCAAGGGATGATAGTGGTGCTAGTGTGTAAATCATAATTAAAGTTAACACTGATCTTTTATAAAGTAAGAAGACAAGGTGTTCTGGGGGATTTCTGGAACCTGTTAGCCTCAACTAATCGTGTGAATTAAAATAGATGGTGCTGCACACTCCAGCCGCTGAATGTCAAGCAGCAGTGATTGTGCAATAGAGGGAATCACCCGCATGATGAAAAACGGCAGGAAAATGAATCAGGTCACTGAATGACACAGTTTTAGACCAAACTGCTCCACTTAGAAGATCTCTTGGGGAAATAAAAGGGAAGAAGTGAGGAAGGGGAAGAAGAGAGTTAGGAGGAAGGAGGTTGAAAAGGGGAGAGAATTAAATAGGAGAAATGGAAAGTAAAAAGAATGAGGGCTGTATGAGAATTTTTCTAACACTGCCATGATTTGAATTCATCTGGGAGCTACACTTTCAGCCCAGTCTCTGCAATATTCACATCTCACACTGGGGGCAGATCTACCTCCCAAACATCAAGCGCTATTTTTGACATTATTGTGTCACAGTGCCACTTCTAGTTCGAGTTGAGCACAGGCTTTCTGAGCAGCTTCTTGGGATGGGTTTGGAAGTCACAGCAGTAAAGTGTGGAGAGACCTCTGGTGTCTGAACCTGCAGTTGCATCCTGAGCTGAGGGTAGCCCTGTTGGCTGACGTCCACATAAACAAAGCAGAGTATCCAAATAATGCTGACAAACCAGTTAGAGGGTCCCACCTGAGTTCACCTGAAACAATCAGAGCTGATTACACCTGTACTCTCATTAAGACCATGTTTAGTATACAACATAAATTAGTGTCTTTACTGCCCACATTTACTCTATTGTTTCCACTTTATTAGTTTCTAATATGGTGCACACACAATTACAGTCTATGCTCAGTTTGTGTAGCAGTGCTAATTATATTTAAACAAAGTCTATGAATATATGGAATGCAAATAACAAATAATTACTTGTATTTAAGATGCTACTGCCCTCTGTTGGTAAAAACAGCTAAGAATGGAGCAAAAGGCTACCTGCTCTTACAAATGTGGCAAATGTTGCACATTAAAAATATACAGAAAAAACTATTTCTATCATTGGTTGGTATTTTTTGTGTAAAGTTATTGTTGTCAGTTTTTTCAGCAATATGTTTATTGATTTTTTTTCCCCCTCATACATTGGATATTTTACTGGAATACAAAGAATTGAAATATGAAAGAAAAGAAAAGAAAAGAAAAGAAAAGAAAGTGTAATAATACCATTTGACCAATCCTTTTCACCCCAAGACAAGAGCCATAATAAAAGCAATGGTATCAAAGAAGAAAACAAAAGCCAAAAGGGCCCAGTTGGTGAAATAAACACAAGATTTTAACACATCAGCATAAATGCGTACCTGCAAATGTCAAACATATCTTGTCATCAATCCTCTACAGACTGTGAAATATTACCTATGTAGCCTCTGAAATCAGACCAGAATTTATCAAAGAGGTGTGTTTCTTTAGAGACTGAAGACATTTTTTTCTGTTGCCATGTATGAGGAAATTTCTCCATGCGTTTCTATAACAAAGCAATACATTTAGTACTAGTAATTGTGGCCTAGTGTAAAGTTTTTACATAATAACAGAACACAAAGTAAAAGAACGAAAAGCCTGTTCATAAGTTTCTCATTGTGTTCAAAAGACTATTGGCAGTTTTACAGTTCCATGCAGTTCACATAATAGATGTAACCAGTTTGGTGGCAACCTGTTGCAGCAGTTATTCATGCACTCTCTACCTACAGTAAGTCTCTGAGTATTAAAGGGGCAAGGGTTAATGTCAGGATTAGGGCTAAATGTAGCATTCTTGAACAGCATTGTATCAGTTTCAAATCAGATGTGATAGCTTGTGGTCAATATGTTGCATAAGTGGGGATGGTAATCGAAAACTAGTTTCAAACTGTGAGATCCATCTGACTCATACTGTATGCCTCATAGCTTATCAGTTCCTTTTATCAATACCAGCCTGTTTTTCTGACTGTTGCACACTGCAAAACAAATGTCTTGTTGCAGCAAGGAGTCATGGCGGTGAGGCTTTTTTCTACTCAGGGTTCCATTTTAAAGTTCCATACTTTTCCGCACTCCAGAATTGCTTGTGAGAAAATATATGACTTCTGAGTACAAACAGCTGGGTTTATTATGTAAATAACAATTGCCAGAAGACTGTTGCTAGGTACTGTAGTCCGGATACCACTTAGAAACCCCGCCTGATACTGGAAATGTCAATCAATTTTACACAGAAACTACCTTTCTTTCCCAGTTTTGAAGCAAACCAGGCTTTATATTTGGGATTGTCACCCTAGTCCACCCTACTATGAAGAAAGTTGGACAATATTCCACTGTTTAAAATCTCTGCCCAAATAAGAAGTAGACTAACTGGTGCTATGGTGCTACCTAAAGAATAGTAGTATTTTTTTTTTCCTTAACATATCAAGTAATATTATATTTTTCGCCCACAAAAAATTGATCAGGAATCAATAGGGGACCTGATAAAGAATCAGACCAATAAACAGAATAGAAAATGTCATTGTTATCAGTAACCTCTTGTCCCATCTAACTCCCAAGCATACTCACATGTAACTGTTGGTTTACAGCATCTGAAAGTAGTTTTACAGCTCTGCATTTTAGTTTTACTGTAATAACTTACTGATTATTTTTCAGTGGAGCACCTCTGTTTAAAAACACCCCATTTATACTGTTGGACCAAAATGCTGTGTCATCTTGTAGCATGAGAGACAATGGTTTCTGTTGGAGTCATCACTGCTGGTTTGACTGACAGCCCACAGGTGCTCCGACAGACTGCGTTTAATGACGAGCCTGTCATGTGAGAGGCGGTTTGACAGCTGACATTGTGGAAATAGTTACCTGCTCTACATACAGAAATGAAGGAGGTTGTTTCGGAGCGGGGAATAGTAAGACATTCATAAAGAGCGCCTTAGTACGAGCCAAACTGACTTGGCTCGGTTGTGCAGCAGTCAGTGCGGCACTTGGCCACTGACACCTGCTCACGCATCCAAGTGTTGTCACAACTGTCAAAACCCCGAACACACACAAACACTACCTCTACAGAGCACACTCACACCCCAGCTGGCCCGAGGACGAGCGTATTAAGACCGTGAGAGTGTCAATGCCTTGTTCTCACTTTCTGTTGTCTCAACGTGGCACACTGTTAAGCTAAGAGCAGGTCTAATCTCCGAGACAAACTGTCTCACCGGTGGCAGTGTAACGGGCAGCTGAACTACACAATGTCCAGCTCAAGGGCACAACTGGCATTTTAAAACTGTGGACATGCATATATTGATGGAAGAAATATTTTAAAACAAATCACTTCTCTATATTTTTGGCTATCTTTTTTGTGTTGATACACTACTTCTATTCAATATTCATATACATGTTTCTGTATTTTGCATGCTGCTAGACTGGAGCCAATTTGACACCCTGGCACATGCAGATGATGGCAGAACCCAGTAGATGATGAAAACACATTTGGTGTATTCCATGGAAATAATGTTGGAGAAGTTGCGAAAACTAGAAAAAAAATATCTAGTGTTTTGGCAGTTTGGGAGGTGCTGCTGTCATTTGTTTTCATAACTGTAGTAAAGATCTGTGAGAGTGTAACTGTGATTAACAACTACACAAACAAATTTGGCTTCTGCTGAATAACATTACTGGCAGAAAATCCACATCTTTGTTTACAAGTTTATTTATTTAAAAAACAATGTCATTTGATATAAAGGGTGTGAGAAGTGGTGGGGACATAAGAGGCTTGGAAGAAAAAGCCTTTTTAAAACAGTCTTCAACATAAGTGAATTTCAGGCAATGTAATGGTGCGAGGTCAGAGTAGATAATTACAGTGGGTCTGGGAAAAAATGCATAAAATGATAAAAGGGGCATAGCCTTGGCTACTAAAGAGTCAACAGTGCGAAAATACACAGCGTTAAAGGCAAACCAACATCGACAGCACAAATAACAGTCATCCATCACATCCAAACCTGCAACACCAAGTCAGCTAATCGAACAATGCCAATAACACATCCAAGCACCACCAAATCATGCTTTTTAAGAGTGATGGGGACAAAATCAACCATTTCAAAAAGTAGTAGGGACAGACATGTCCCCAGTGTCCCTGGTTTTTGATTTTTACATGACTTCATAATAAATCATAGGGATTTTCCCTCTGCACATATTAGCATGTAGGACTACAGTTGGAATGACTCACATTTCTTCTGTGGTTAAAAACAAAAAACATTGACTTTACATTCAAAGTGTACAGTATCTGTCTACACCACACAACAAAATTGCACAGCAGTAGGCCAAAAGGGTCTGACAAATCTGCATCCTTGTGACAACAATACTACTCACAATCCCAAACACAAGCCGAAACTTGAAATCAAACTGTAGTCAAAGAGCGTTGTTGTTCTTGTTTTGATACATAGTCAGTTCATCTCTATAAAATGTATTATTACATACAGACTTGTGCATTTTATTTAAAGAGTGCTTTAGCTCTAATCTTCTGGTATTAGTATGAAGTATGAAGAATTGATACTGTATTGATGCTGCTTCCAGAACGTGTGTCAAGTATCAATAAAATAGTTTATGAGATGTAATTATAAAAGTAGACCCCAAAGGATCCAGTGGAAAAGAAATGATCTAATCTAAAACCTGTCTCCTGACCTCTTTTTCTTGCCACCTGAGTAAATAAAAAAGATGTGATTTAATTTAACCTTATCTGACTTTAAAACCCAAAGTAAACGACCACAGTCTTCAAATCAAAGCACCGCAGAAAGAATGCTTTTAGCAGAGCACAATGTGATCCTGTGGTGGATAGTTTTGGACTTTTTGACAGCTGATCCGCAGCCCAGATATGAAGCACACTGAGGCCTTCAGTAGTGAAATGGTGGGTGATGTTACCCAGAATGCTTTGGGCCAGAGGCAGGACGAGACATGAGAGGGTTTTGGGCAGCTAAAATTACAAACTGGCATCAGATAAATTTAGATGCGCAACGCTAAAAACACTCCTGACACGACGGTGTCTTCTTTAAATTCATGTGTAATATACCTCCTACTCGACTCTCCAAGTTCTGACAAATAAACCATCACTGGGTTAAGAATTATATAACCAGAATATATTTGCACCTCAGACATGGGTATGACTAAAGATTAAACTGGGAAGCACTGACAAGTGTGTTGGCAGCAGAAGTTAATGAGTGTATATATGACAAAAAAGTCATGAGGAATATCACACTTGTTCCAATACTACTCCACTGAGACATTTGCTGTACTTAAATATATATATAAAAATAGTCCATTTTTTTAAACAATTATTTTCATTAATGCCAGGCATTTTATTAATTAATCACTTAGTCCAAACATCAGAAAATAGTGAGAAATGCCCCATAATGAAAATGCTTTTCTTGTCCAATTGGAAGTGCAAAAGTCAGTGCTATTAAATTTAGTATAAGACAATGAAAAGCAGCAGATCCTCACATTTGAACATGATAACATGCTCAGAACTTGTGCATGAAAAATGACTAAAATGGTTAATTAATCATAAGACTGGGTGATATGGCCCTTTAGCTGATACAGAGAAAGCAGGGACCATCTTCTACATGTATTACATTCAATATTTTTGGGTTTTCACTTGTTGGCTCTTATGTGTAACTACTAAGTCAGCAGCAGTTGTAACATGGCTAATGTAAGCTGTGTTAGCCTCAACCCCCGCACTTTCAGTTTCTGAGGTGGAGGGTATGTCAAAGTGTACTGTTTGTGAAGTCACAAATTGACCCATTGTGGCTCACTGTTATGGACAGGTGCCACACAGTAATTTAGTAGGTTAGCCAGCTCACATGATTGCACAAGGATTCACGGGTAGCCTTTTGTTAATGTTGTGTAAATTAAATGTGTTTTGGGGGAAAAGGGTTTATGAACAGATCAATTTATATTTGCTAAAATATTTTGGATTTATGTTAAAGGAGGAGGACAAACAAGTTTTTAAACAGTTATGAAACCAGCTCAGTTTAATACTGATGCCTCTATATGAACTTCGACCATTGCAAGAAGATTAGCTATTTCTATATAGTTATTCTTGACGCCTGCCATCAGGTTGGATTCTCCATGAAATCATGAAACGAGCCTGTGTTTACATTTCCCAGACAAAGTGACAGTGAGTAGTACATTATACATCAATATTGTGACAATACTGTAGAGATGACTTAACCCTTTCACAAAATATTAACACAATGAGATTTTTGATAAATAATCATCAGTAATATGGCTATAATGACAAAGTGTATTAAAGGCAAATAATAGACCAGCTAGAACAGCCTGGTAAGTTCAGAAAATGACATCGCTTTACTGAAATGCAGCCTTTAAAACCAGTATAAGACATGTATGCCTTATCACAATATAATGATATCCAAAATCTGAAATGATATCTAGTCTAAACTGATATATGCACCGCCCGATGCTATCAGCCTGATATTGGCCTATGACAGCTACACTGGTACCAGCAGATATTTTATCCAATATGAACCTTTGTGAAAACCTTTTTTAACAGGACATAATGCAGAGTGTTATTTGTTAGCATCATAGGCAGCATTCTGTGTATTTGATCCTTTTTTTTCTTAATTTAAATTTAATATATACATATATTTTGTTCAATTTAAAAAAAATATATATTTCTAGTTATTGATAATTATTCAAAAATATTGGTTAAAGTTTAATGTTTCAGTGCCCTGAAATCATTTTGGAGTGTTACCCACCTTTGAGGGATCATTGCAAAAACTCTGTTAATGTACATATTCTATGTTCTTATTATATTCTGTGTAAAGAAAGTTGGGCCTTATCAGATTTTTTTTCACTTCCTAATACTGATCTAGGCATGGCCCCCCAAAATCCAGTAGCGGTTGGGCCCTACACATGTTGCTAGAATAACAATATATTGCCCAGCCCTTATTAATAATCACAATAGTTGCAGAACTAATTTTGTGTCAGTTGTCTGATTTAATAAATCAACTCTCAAGACATCAATTGCCAACAAAATAAAAAAAACAGTATAGAGTAAAATTCTGGCAGGGACAATTCAACACCAGCAACTGGATAACTATAAATTATGCCCAATTATCAGTCACCTATGAAACGGCAACGCACCGCAAAGCAGTTTAATAAAACGGTCATTAAGTTACATCTCATTATCGTGATAATTACTTTGAGCTGCTGCGTTGGTTGAGCAGGGCTCGGGAGGGTCCATTCAGCGTGGAGGACGTCCCTCTGTCGGCGGATGAAGGGAGTGGTCTAACCGGGGGAGAAGTCTGTGTTTGGCTGCTGCTTTTCACCACAGCTTCCTAAACGGGGCATAAGACAATAACACATCACTCCGGACAATCGGTGACAAAAACAACGGACCAATACCCCAACGCCCCCCACCAAAAAACACCAAAACAAGCCGAAGATATCCCTGCTACACATGGCCCGAATAGAAGCGGCAAACAATAGGCATGCTATTCATGTCTATTATCATAGAACCATTACTATATTGATACTGTATTCGTATGGGCAGCGCACAACCTAATTACCTCCATCTCGTCTTTATTCACTCATTGAATAGCGCCAAACATCTTTTATTCACTCAATCATTCCAGCTCTCCTTACCCGCTTTATTCACTCATTCACCCTGTCATCTATTTACTCCCCCTCCCTCCTCTGTGCACTTGTGCTATATAGTGTAACTCACCCTCTCATCTACTCCCTCCCTCTTTAGTTGAGCTGGAAAAAAAAACAACAAAACACTCACTCCTTCACTCTACCCCCTCCCTCCCCCTCCTCGATTTCACTCATCCAATCCCTCCGTGCTCACTAACCCACTAACTCACCCACCTTCTTGTTAAAACACACACACACACCAAAAAAACAAAACAGTCATCAACTCACTGTAAGGACACAGGTGGACAGAGAGGGACAGAGATATGCTTCTCACCAAATGTAACTTAATTTGATTATTTACATTAGTATTCGGCTACAATATAGAAAAGGTGAAAAAGGAAAAGGGTCAGATATAAAGGTAATTGGGCATAATGTCATTTGAACAACAGTTCATCCACTTCATTGCTTTAACATAGGCAGTAGACAGTGTAGTGTGCACTGTAGAGGATCACCTCTCTGACTAACTGTCTGCTTGTTTTGCACCACTCAGTATGGTGTGGTGGATGAGGACAGAAATTTGGTTATTGTCCAAAAATAGTGCCCAATAACTCAGATAATCATGCCACAAAAGTCGGGGAAAAGCACTACTCCAGTGGCTGTGACTTTCATGTAGGAATCAAAATGGCGTTGCAGGGAGGGACATTAGACCTACTATTAAAATAAGAAATAATACAGGATAATTCTAGTAAAGTTTGTTATCTGGGAGGTTTTTGTTACTTAGGACAGGCAGCAGAGACCCTCATAAAAATGAGGAGAGCCAAATGTCAAACCTGTTATTGACTCTAGTGTGATGCGCCAGTTCCTGAACAAAAGAAAGGCATCACTGCGCTCTACATTGAAGGACTTTGGTGTCCGCTGCAGTCCCCCTCGCAGCTGGACTCACACCTGGTCACACAGCAGCCACTTACATCACTGTCCGAAATATGGTGATCAATTTTGTGATGCGGTATCAGAATCCCTGATCTTTGGAGGTGTTGGCAACTTTCCTGACAATGGAGCTCGAGTGGCGACTGCCATAGTGACAGTTATAAGCAATTCTGCCCAAAAACCAGCAAACACAGCAAAGCCAAACACCGTATTCCAACCTAAATAAACCCACATTACCGTCCCAAGTGTCACCTGTCACTTAGATAATGTGACATTTAATTTATAGGAGGTTTAACACTAAATAATCTCGACCACGTCACTCAAAGTCAATGGCCGGACTGTGTTAGTTGGGAAAATGTATCGATGTATTAAAAGCAAAAACGGCATCCTACACCGATCAAATAGCGTGCATCCATGTGAGCATAGATTCAATTTCGATATGCATTGGATGATTTTGCTCCAGGTTCCGTCTGTTTGGGTCAATTTAACGCGAATTGTGCAAAATTGTTCCCGGCACGCGTTACTTCCAGCGGGTTTTCCTGGAATAAAAGTTGTTCGCCGGCGCTGATGAAGGAAAACAAGTGTGTCTCCGTGAAGCCCAATGTCCCTGCTATCAGCCCATAGTGTTTTGTCGATCACTTCTCCGTCACAGCTTTTATATTTGTCAGGAGTTGGAGGATGAAGAAACACAAACGGGACGGCGCCAGTTCCATGGAGTCCGCTAGATCAGCTGCTGGCAGTTGGTGTTCTCAATCACGTCCGCAGAAAGGCTTCATAGGCTCACTGGAGCGCCTGTGGAATAAGACACTTAAGTGATCCTGTATAACGGAACGTCACTTTGTATGGACAATTATAACAACATCTTTTACTAAAACGGCAGAAAGTGTCGCTTTGTTGCCTAACTCGGACTGTCTGAGGGAAGCTTTATTTCTGTCCGTGCATTTATTTCGCTGTTTCTGACGCTCTGGTGTGCCAGCTGAGCCGGCTGAAATTACACCTCCAGGACTTTTTTTTGTCAACTAACTCAAAGGAAAAGTCACCATGGCAGAGACGTCGGCAGCTCCGGCCAAAGCCAAAAAGGCACCCAAGCCCAAGAAACCTGCTTCTCATCCCAAGTACTCGGACATGATTAAAGCGGCGATCATTCACGACGCCAGCCGGGGTGGAGCGTCCCGCCAGTCCATCCAGAAGTACGTGAAGAAGAACTACAAGGTGGGCGACAACGTTGATGTGCAAATTAAACTGGCCCTGAAGAGGTTGGTGGCAGCCGGAGACCTGCGCCAGACCAAAGGCTTTGGTGCGTCTGGATCCTTCAGGCTGAACAAACCTGAGGACTCAAAAAAACCAAGCAAGGCAGCGCCATCTGCCAAACCAAAGAAGGCAATCAAGTCCCCCAAACCCAAGAAGGTGGCCAAGCCCAAGAAGGTGGCCAAGGCACCGGAGAAGCCCAAGAAGGCACCCGCAAAAAAAGTGAAAAAGGTCGCGAAAAGGCCGCCACCAGCCAAAGCCAAAAAGGCAGCAACCAAGAAATCCAAGGCACCCAAACCCAAGGCAAAACCAGCAAAGAAGGTAGCCAAGCCCAAGCCAAAACCAGCAAAGAAGGGAGCCAAAACAGCCAAAAAGAAGTAAAAAGGACACTATCTGAGACAAAAAATCACTGTAAATACTTAAGGAAATGTTTTCGTATATGTATTATTTTTGTAAGGTCTCATGCAAACTTAAGCTGTTTTTACCAGTAGTTTTCTTTCCATTGCACTATTGCCTATAGATGCTGTAGAAATAATTGTGAGCATTTTTATTTGGCGTTAATAATAATAATAATGTCCATTTCCTGTCTGATCATTGGATACACAGAAGTTAGTCTAGGGTCTTGCTGAAAAGGAAAAAAAATGTATATACAGTTTAACTATTGATAGTTATTGTTTCTGCACGGGGTCATACTGAAAATACAAATGTGTCAATGGTGCGCATTGTCGAGCCTTTAACAATGTACAGACCATAGGCGTCAGCAAGATTTTCCTAAAGGCTCTATAGCTGTCATTCAAGCTTCATTCTGTATATTTCCTCATGTTCAGACTGAGACGACTCATAATATACAAGCATCTCACTGTGTTCAGTCACTTTTAAAGACTGTTTATACTGCAATTCAATAAACCTTTGTCATCTTCTACCAAATGTGTTTGTTAACTTATTGTGCGCATTTTACGCATGCGTAAAATACGCGTGGTGAGGTGGACAGATGTGTTTCTTTGCATACCAAAGATTAACATACGTAATGCAATCTATTACACATACCATTAGGAATATCTTTACCATTTTAACATACATATATAGGGCATTTTAGACACGTTAACCTCTTAAACTCACTGCATGAAATTACAGCCATTGCGCACCACGATGTTGCAGACAAAGCCCACCTATAGAAGCTGCAATGAGAGGGAAGATATTGTACTGCACAGAGGATAAACATGGGTGTAAATGTAAGACAAAACATGTTAATGTTTTAACTTAGGATATAAAATGACAACCACGGGAGTCACATGAAAAGCAGTGTTACATTTTATCAGGTAGTGGCAATAACTGATTGAACTACCTTAATACTGTTTCACCAACCTTTGATGGAGGTAGACAGAAACTTTGCAGGACAGTTTTGTTTTATGAAATAAAACCCTGTAGACCATTACGATTCAGGGGGCACAAAAGAGAACAAAAATAAAGTCCATCAAGGGTAAAGGATAGCGGTAAACATGGCCAAGAGATTAATTTAATGGAAAAAAATGTTTTAAACTGGTCTCAGTGTAATTAGAAACTGTTCTAAATGCTGCACATTCAAGATAATATACACCAGTTATATATCGTCTTTTCCACATTAAACTACACTCAAAATCCCAACATCCACCTTCCACATGAGTGGCTGCAGAGCAGTGAGGAGGCGGCCGTGCAGACACACCCCTGTGCTTACTTGTCCTGCCTCTCATCTGAAATCCAACACTGACATCTTGTGGTGTCCTGGAAGAACAGGCGACTCGTCTTCACTGCAGATGGGACTGAGACGCCAGCGGCAGCAGACAAAACTGGAGTCAAACTGATGATGAAAGTCAAGATTACATACTAATTATCCTCTGCGCACTGTTATTCATTATCATCTTTAACGATAGGTGTAAAAGCATCAAACTAACCTTGTTAAACAGCTTGAGGCTGAACGATCAAAGAGCATCCAGGCTCGTTGAGGCATGCTGCTGAGATGCATTCTTGAGATTCTACATGCAAAATGGCAGCAACTGGACTTCCTTCAACTGAACATGAATTTTGACAAAGCAGCAGACCAATTACTTTAAGCATCAGACATTTTGTGATTATGATGTGGCATCTGAAACACTTTTAAACGTGTCATACACACTCAAAATGCCATAGAAATCAAAACAAAATGTGTGTGGTCTCGGAAGTCTGATATTTGAAGATGGAACTGTCAGACATTAACATGTAACATTCACAGTATACATTTCACCACAACAGCCATAATAACGTGTTTTGGGCAAAGGTCCCCACCCAGTCTTGTCTGGTCTGGTCTTTTATTAAGCATCTAAATCATTTCACTTTCAAGTAAGAAAACAGCCATATTTTTAAAAGTCACACAAGTGTATTCTGCAGAAACAGCAGGTCCCCAGCTAAATTAAGCAACAAAACGGACATTAACATGACCAATTCATGTTGGAAAACGTTACAATGGCAGATCACGTAACAAGGTCAAAGTGTATGCACAGTGTCAGGTGTATGTAAATAGAAAAAAAAGCACAGATTGCCATCTATTTCTATTTCACTCAAAATGAATTCCATTTCAATATGAACAAAGGGTAAATGATTGGAAGCAGAGATTAATTTGACCAGATTTTTCTTTCATATTTTGTCCATTTTTAAGGTTCGCTTGGCCTCCTTCAACAGGGGAAAATATTTTCTGAGTTTTTGCAGATGCATTAACAAACTGCCATTTTTTGCCATTTTTCTTCATGCACATCTCTCCCCACCATCGCACATCAGTGGAGGCCTTGCTGCTAAAAACATTAAAATGCTTAATTCTCAGGCAAAATAATGTGCCTACAGGGCAAATCACATGCTATCACTACTCATTACTGCTGGAGTTATTTGGCAAATCTGATATGCACATCTTGTATCTGTGGTGGTATGATCCAATGGAAGTGTTCACTGAAGAGTTCCAGCAAGAGATTCAGTGGCAGCCAATCAGGATGTCTGCTATTAAAAAAGCTTCATGTGCTGCCCTTTGGTTCTTCGGTCCAGTCAATTTGGCATTTTTCTATATTATGCTTAGGAAACACTGCATGTATATAAAAACTCTCCAATCTCACCAGTAACACTTTACTGATAATTGAGCGGAAAGCAATAGATCAGACGCAACTGTCTACCTGCATTTCCTCTCTGCTGATAAAGCACCTGTTACACATGAACAGTTCCTTCATGTATCGATGCACCAAGCGCTGATAGGCTAACTCCTACATAGCCTGGTTGGACAATATAAGGCAGATAAAGCTGGGCACAGCAGCGCAGGGAATAATATGACCAACTAGCTTCCAATTGCCTTTGGATTATTGCAATCAAGTGACTCAGAGGGTAGGACGAAATTAAGAAGCCAGACACTGAGAAAGGGAAGAGATATGAAGAGTTTCCTGGGAGCCTTCAGGGTGTAAGTAAAGTGATGCAGGCGATGTCGAGTTCAGACTGCCATGGTTCTGGATCTGGTCTCGGAGGTTTGGTCTTTATGGATGGATGGAAGCATGGGTAAAAAGGAAAAGCTCAGGTGGTTCTTGATCATTTCAGTCTGGCAACGGCTCTGTAGATCGCAAAGCCCAGGACTGCAACCACAGCCGAGCCCAACGCCACTCTCAGCCAGAATGATGTGTTACTCATGTCTGAACCATTCAGGTGTCTGGAGATTGGAGGAAAAAAGTCATGAAGGGTCAGTCACACAAATCAACATACAACTAACAGAATAGCCAAAACAACTACCTACCATCATTTAAAGGGATAGTTTGGATTATTTCAAGTAGGGTTGTCTCATGATACAAGACAGTTGGAGATCTTCCTTTGTAACAATGCAAAAAATTTGCCTTAAGGCAGTGAGAATGGTCGCTGACAAACCCAAATCCCTTACATTTTTCAAGGACATGCTTTACCAAAAACAATGCTCTCCTCCTTATTCTCCTCAGTGACATGCATATGATTTCAC
>JAJHUR010074016.1:32742-48634 GCA_027495735.1 Lutjanus campechanus
TTTTTTTTTTTTTTTAACTAATTGTTTCCATCCAGTTTTAGCACTGAAAGCTGGGACATTATCTACAGTTCTATGCAGTGAAGTGTTCAGAGACTGACTTGTGAGTCTGTAAGTGGGGCTGTATGAGGTACTTATCGATAGCCATTGTCTGTTAGAAGTTAGTCTGCCTGCAGTAAATGGCGGTCTACACATCTGCAGTAGCAGCAGGAGTGCAGGTGTAGGAAGCTAAACAATGTACTGCTGTGGACAGACATTTTAGCTACTTAAAAAAAGGCCCATTTGAGAAATCTATAGATTTTCACCAGTTTACCTTGCTGGTAGAAAGCCTTTTCCAGCCAGAAACCCTTGTTACATAAGCCAAATATTGCTCTCTCCAAAGCCAACAGACTCATTTAGCTAAATCTGTAATTATACCTCATAGAACACAGAAGTTGCAGGTCTATCGCTGCCTCGATCAGTTAGTTTGTGTCATTGTGAGACTTTTTAAAGAATGGTTCAGATTCACCAAAGACACACAGCAACACAAACTCAGGTACACCGGTGTTATGCAGGGTAAAATTATACTAAAACAGTGATATTTGGCTTATATTACAGCTATCTGACGGCAAGGTAAAGCAGAGTAAATATTTTAAATATAGCATATACATAAACTGATATTGACTTTTGTAAGTGGCTAAAATGCATTTTGCTGGTGACCCAGTCCACAGCAGTACATTGCTTAGCATCACTTCTGCTACTCCTCTCTGCTTATTAAAACTGGTAGCGTTTTCAACCACCATCTACGGTAGGTAATACACTGACTGCAGAGAAGAACTTCATACAGTCCCACTTCAAATAATCCAAAGTATCTCTTTAATACTGCAGTGTTTTAAACAATATTTCCCAGTGACTGATCTTTATTATTTTCCAGGTTTTCGTTATCTGATCTGTCTGATTTGACTCATGAGCAGTAATTTGTCTAACGAGAACGTACGGGTACATTGCTGCCCAGGAGAGCCTGGTGGCGATGTTCTTGCTGGTGGAGTCAAGGAGGACGCTGGAGAAGGGCAGTGGTGGAGGCAGTCGGTGTTTATAACAGAATTCTGCTGGAGTCATCCCATGGAACTGCTTGACCTCAGGAAGGTCCACCTTGGAGGCGACCAGCACACACGGGATTTTGCTCTCCATGTAATGTTGCTAAATAAGATATGGGATAAAGAGTGAACACTTAGTTGAGAGAAAAAAGAAATGTTCCTTGTTTCCAAGTGAATCCTAGTGAAATTCAGGTAATCTTAATATCACATAAACAATGTAAACAAACTGAAGAAAAGCCTATATCACTTCATCATGACTTGTACATAGATACAGGTCTGTCACAATTTGTAAGGTGAAATGTTTGTTTATTTACTTTATTGGCGTAGACACTAATTTCTTTTTGTGGGTTTCAACTGTCTGGCAGTAAACAAACAAAAGAAGTAACTGTTTACACAGAGCCTTTTATCATGCTAATAAGACTAGCAGTCCAACACAATTTCGTCTTGTAAACACTGATTAAAATAAATATTCCATTTAGGACTATTTTCTTTCGTAATGGGTGGTTTAATCCCTTTATACTTCTTTTGACAGACACATTTTGGAACATTAACAGTGATAATCCAGAATATTAGAGTACAGCTCTTTTGAAAATCTACATCACTGTCTCTCTATTATTTTGTCTTTATGCATGTTCTCAACCACTTGAGGACTTCATTGAAGTGGCTCATCTTTCCAACAGGAAAGATCTTTGGTTAAGTGAAGTTTACTAGTCTCCAGGAGATCCTGAACCACAGCATGGGCTGAAGGTGGCTTCTCCTGTTTAATAACTGCAGAGTAATATTTTCACATGGAACTGTTGCTTCACAGATAAACTCATCATGATGCTGGGAGCACATCTCTGTGTCACTCATTTACTGGTACTGAACTGCTGGATTCAGTGTATTGCAGATGTTAGGGTCATCCTGATATTGACACCAGCATCGGTTTCAGCCTCCAATACTGCCTGAAATGCTAGAACTGGCAAGCACATGTGTCTATGCACTGATACACACCACATAATTTATTAACACCTGAAACAGGACCCTACTACTATTTTTTTTTCTTCAGGATAGTGCCGTCGTGTTCTGTAGCATTCATTCTCTGTAATTACTTGTTCATGTTTTACAAAAGGTTAAACCTAAGCCAGGTCACTTAACAATGATAACCATCATATCACACCATACATGGTTAGAAGTATACAGATGCTAAAAAAATAAAACAATAATAATGTATTTTTAATATGTTACCACATGTAGAAGATTGGTTTGCAAAGTTCAGATATTGGAATCCGAACTATGAAGGAATAAATGGCATCAAAACACCTCTTAAAAAATATTCATGTAACCACAGTCACCAAAACTGAGCACCATGAAATGACTGTGCCTCCCAAACACACACAAAAAAATAAGTATTCATCCCATCCTATTTTTAATATAACGGATTATCTAACAAGCAACAATTTCAACTCTCCTGAATTTGCTATTGTAATTACAAAAATAAGTGGTGGAAACTGCTAACGGCAACAAAGTGACACTGCATTATTAACTAGGCCGACAGTGTGCCAACACCAGCACAAACAGTGTCAAGTAGATTAGCAACCCACATAAATTGGACAACATGTCACAATATATACTGCCCTGTAATGTTTGCTGTGACTGACCTTGTATATACTGGCACAGTAGTTGAAGGAATGTGGGTCACTGGAGTCATACATGAGACAAGCAACATCACAGGAGGCATCTGATGCCTTCAGGAACTCCACCTCCACGTCCACCTCATTGAGCTGCACAGGGAGGAGAAGAGTGTGGTGTTCAGGCTTTAGTCAGGGTCAGAGGTTAGGGGTCAGCATTAAGACCAGGATGGGAGCTACTTACGATAAGGTACTTCTCCTGGTTGCTGACTTGGACAGTGTTTATGGCATAGGGGGAGAAGGCACTGCTGGAATTTCCCTTATTCTGGAGAAGGCAAAAGAGAATAAACAGGAAAACAATCACTTGGCATTAGCAATGCTACTGAGGCACACCGGTTAGCATTTATCACAGTTTAATAATACAAAATTTTGTATTTTCAGCTCCAGACTAGCAGATGGTGCCATACCACAACGTTGCGGCCCACAAAGGCCTGGAGAAAGGCTGTCTTGCCTGTCCCCCGTGGTCCGATCACCTTGCAGAGAAACACTGACCGCTGTGTCTGGCTCTTTTCCAGGTCCACCTCTTTCTCCCTTGTTACTGCACACACAAACAAGCAGAAACAAAAAATATAAACACAATGCACACAAGGCTGCCATTCTGTCAGAATACTACTTTAGCTACAAGAACACAGCTGAACCCCTGCCCTACCACCAAATGGTAAAATTACAAAACACTCTTTGATTTTCAGTACAATAGACGTCATTTGTGAGCTAATCATCATCATTTAAGGGCCAAAGCAGAAACAATAATTCCTGCACCAACCGAGAAAGACCAGGATGCCACATGGAGCTGTTGTTTTAGTTCTTCTACATGGCAACAAATTAGTCTGTTCTCTTCAGTTTCATCACCGTTTGGTTTGTCTTGGCCACCAAACAGAACATGCAGGCTACAGTCCAGCCAGTAGAAAACATCACGTTAGCTGACCTGTTTATCTCTGTGTTGTTGCTGCTTCTAAATCTCACATCTCATTTTTTTAAATTTTATTCATTCATTCATCAATAAGGCTTGCGAATAAACATGTGAATGACAGCAAAAATAAAACCCAGGGTGCAAAAAAAATGTGGTTTCCCTCCTAACAAAATAATCCAGTTGGACAAAAACCCAATAACCCACACTCTGGTTTTAAGTTTATTATAGAAAAAGGTTTACCTGAAGGCTACCTAGTTGCATTATACTTATCTCACATCAAAGTAAAACAGTCTATGTATTAAGTAACTTAAACTTTAGATAAAGTGACCTCTGGTGGTAGTTGGTGGATTTCTACAAGGCATAACAAGCAGGTTTAGAATGTAATGTAGATGAACATTATTACACCTGTTGAAGTGCCAGGTAGGTCAGTTTGTGTTAGGCAACACAACATCACAGATTTAAAGTCAGAGAAAACACGAATAACAGTCATAAGACATGTAAGCATTAAAAAAAATATGGCGAAAAAAAGAAAAGTGGAGAAACAAAATCTTGGATCGCAGCCACTGATGAGACAAAAACTGCAATGTTTGGCCTGAACGTCCTGTCACAAGAAAGTACATGTCACCAAAATCAAGTAGGTTTATCATCTGTACAGTCGCTATTTAGGGTATCTGGTACCGTTCTATTGTGTCAGATTTGATTCAACTATGCATTAGTCTAAACTGTGCTTTGTCAGCCAATCACCAAAGTCTGAGGACTATACCGGAAATTAATGTTTGTATCAAACACTGTGGCAATCTATCCAACAGTTGTTGAGGTATTTCACACAGGACAAACGCATTTGACTGACAACCCAACTGACATTGCCTTTCTTAGAACTGTACAGCTAGCGTGATTAAAAACAAATAATAAATTATAATAATTACAATTAACATCAATACTTCTTAATCAAGACATTGATTCAGAAACATAAAACAAAGTGACTATAATGACAATAAAACTAACTAGGCCCCATGTTAAACGATCTAAGTTAATCTTTGTTGCTCTCTGGCCTGGATGTCAAAAGTATTGATACATCAATACTTTATAAAAAGCATGCTTAAATACTAATAGTAAACACTAATTTTCAATAGTTTTCCAAGTCATTTAAGACTTCAGTTCATAATTTATTGTGCTGCCTGAAATTTGTCTTTCTGCATAGCAAACCCAGAGAGAGTTCAGTGACTTTGATTTCTGTAGTTTTAAAAACTCATTGTAATTACTCGCCAACATCAACCACAACTAGCAACAGTCGCAGACCTAGATGCAGACAAGACTCCTCTGTACTTCTGCCAATTATTGGGCTCACTGCAATTACTACTACTGTTTTCTCAAGACTTATTTGTGTTTATGGAAATTGTTCACACAGTCATTGCATATACTCAAATGCAACACAGAAGATAAACTGTGTGAGCGTGAGAGAAAGCTATAATAATGTAAAGACACAAACACTTTTTGACTTTAACACACATACAAACACACACATTTTTCATGGCAGCCATATTGACATGAAATAGTGAAACACAGGTGTTACCAGTCATACGAATTAGGGCTCTGTTCCATTCAGGTCAAACGGAGTCAGGGTGCTGCTACTGTGCATGCACTATATTTCAAGCCATGCATGCATGAATGAATGTGTCGACACACATGCAAGTAACAAACTTGCAATTCAAATTCTATTCCTTCACACATCAAGGACAAATGTACATGTATGTAACTGTAACAGGCTACAACGGAGAGGATTAAGTCTAGTAATCCTTCTACAGAACGGTGCTTCACTATGAGACTGGGATTTAAGTTTTCAGAGAGGATATAGAGTACATCTCCCATGTTGCACAGGGAGATGGTCTGAATCTCTCTTATTTACATGCTGTTTGTGGGATTGGCTAAAATCAATCACAAAACACACACCTGTGACTGCGGCTGTCTGTGACTCCTGCTCAGTGAGGATAGGGTAGCCTAGGTATCCTAGGTGCTCCAGGCAGCGGTGGATGTCAAGGTATGCAGACAGCCTGCATGTGAACAGTGCAGAGCAAACATTGCTGACCATAAAGTGCACAAAAATTTAGTAAACCGAGTGCATGCTTGCAATTGCATGAAATCATTAACAATCATGTGAAACACTTACGTCCACTGACAACGGTAGCCGTGGTTAGAGATGTAGCCCTCGTCTGTTGTCGGGACTGTCATATAGACCTCTGCACCCCATGGCATGTAGGGACACACACAAAACAGGTTCCTCAGCTCTGTCGGTGACAGTGCAGAGTCTTTGTCCTAAGAGGGAAAACAGGTAACTTCTTCAAAACAAGGAAACCATTATTGTATGTGACATGTAGAAAACTGAGATCCACTACTGGAAAATTACTTTCCAGTGGGACACTGTGACAAAACACAGCGAGGATTACTACTCACTTCATCATACTTGTCAAACAGCCGCTGGAGGAACTGGTGACCTAAATGATTGAGCTCTGTGGTGCAGCCAACAGGAACTTTTAGACTGAAAACAGAAAAACAATCATTTTATAATCCCATACCAGGGCATTCCTGACTTATGTGTACAAACATAACAGACAGAGCCCAATGGAAACACAGCTAGACTTAGACTGTGAGAAGGATCTTTTACTCTACAGTACTACTGCAATACAACCTGTTGTAATACTATAGTTGTCAACGACATAAAAATTTACAACAGAATTGACTGTGACACTATGATAGCATCACAAGACATACTCAGGGTAAAGGTAATCATCAGTCAGCTCAAGGTTGTCGTCATAACCAAACTTCCTGAGAATCGTCCACGTGGTTTCATGTCGGCCCCTCTGGATAAATAATGTATTAAGGAACAAGAAACCTGAAAAACAAGAGATGCAATAGCTGGCCATTAGCACAGTGTGGCCTAGCAACAACACAGTTTACACTTTCATGTTCTCATTCATGGCTTATATTTACCATTTAGGGTCAGGCCATTGTCCTGCACCCCGTCGCTGGTGTTCTTCCAAACTACTGTCTTCACATCTTCTAAGGCTTGAGGTGCCAGAGGATTCCCAAAACAAGATTTCTGCAAAAAAAAAAAAAAAGTTTTTCATTGCAAACAAAATGCTTTGTTTCTTATAAGAGCTGAGCAGACATTATGTTAAAGGGTAACTTTGGCAATTTTCAACCTGGAGCCAATTTTCCCATGTTTTTGTTTTGAAGTGACTAATGGACACTTTTTGAAATTGGTTCAGTATTGAGGGAGAGCGCTACAGCTGGCAGAAGTGAAACTAAATTACAATGTGACTGTCCTACAGGCAACCTCGCCGTCCAAGTACCTCTAATAATAATGCTTGTTTTGCCACTGACAAGCTCTGATTGTTATTATAAGTGTCTGTGAACATTATTGTTGAGTCAGAAACAGCTGTTTTATTCCTCTCACCGAGCTAACCAGACTCCCTTTGCAGAAACATCATAATCTTCATTCAAACTCGGCAGAAAGAAAATAAAAAACTCACCAAAAACATCTTACTTCTTCAACAATCACCACCTCCAGTCGTTTGTTCAAAATAAAACCTTAACTCACTGAGGCAGATTTGAAAATATTCTTGCTATACATGCCGTTTCCCCTGCTGCCTCTCTGATGTCTGTCCTCCCTCTTGTTACCCTTTCTGATATTTACACATTTAACGTAGAGAATTGAGGGTTTATTTTGACACAACCAGAGATGGTGAGACAAGCCAAGATGTCTTTAGTGAGTTTTGCTTTGTTTCTGTTGATTAAGATGTCAAAATGACTGTTTCTCCAAATGGAGCCTGGTTAGTTTGGCGAGAGCAATCATTTCTGGTTAAACAAAGCGTATACTATTCTTTAAAGAAATGGTCTGTCTCTGCAGCCATCCTTACCATAATGTTTTCAGACACTTATAGTAACAACAATCAGAGGCAAAAACAATCACTTTTTAGTGAATGTACTTTGACAGCACACAATTCCCTGGTGGGATTATGTTTCACCTCTGACAGCTGCAGAGCTCTCCCTCAATACTGGACCAATTTCAAACATTGTTATCCCCATTAGTCACTTAGATGAAAAAACAACAGGAAAATATAGTCCAGCTTGAAAAATACTGAAGTTAGCCTTCAAGTGATTTTAACTGGCACCTGAAAGCTGTTGAGTTCAGCGTCACTGAGGATACGGTCGTTGTCCTGGTCAGATATGCAGAATATTCTGCTCAGGGCTCGGACACACAAGGGTTTTAGCTGTTGAAGAACAGTGATGGACAAAAATGGTATTATTATTCAACCAATCATTTGCACATATGTAAATAAGTAGACTGGGACAGACAGACAGGCTGACTCCACAGTTGGCATCCAAATTTCCAAAAATGGCTGACCTGTTTGTCCTCTGGGTCATAAAGAGGTGCAGTGGGGTGAAGAACTGCCTTCTGTGCATAGTAGAACAGCTCTGAAATGTTTTTCAGGTTCTTTGCAGAACACTTGAAAGAAAAAAAAGGAGCAGAGAGAGAATTTAAGATACAATTATCTCAACCATCTAAAAGCCAGATAAAAGTTTGCATGTGTAAATATTTGTGTGAAACCTGGCAACCGTGTGTGTAGTTCAGTGGTAAGGTTAGCAGGTGCGTACGGCTGATTAGCAGTTAGTCTGTGAGAGTTCAGCCTCACCTCAACACACGTCTCAATCTCAGAGAACTGGTTCATGATGGGAAGAATGGTTTCCATGGAGCTCCCACAGCGCAGATCAGACTTATTTCCAACAAGGATGATGGGAACTCTGATACAACAGACACAGGGTAACCCTCAATACAACACAATCATAATTTGTTGTGTATAAAAATAAAATTATACAACATATAATGCAAATCAATTGAAATTCAAGCAGTGTGAACTGCTACACACTCCCCTCACTTGGCTGATGCACTTAAGACTTATGCAAGGAGACTTAGTGAAACCGAAGAACAGCCTCAAATTCCTAAATTACCAAGTCTGCCAACAGTATGTGCAAACAGCAAGAAGGAGTGCAAAGTTCAGTGGGCCAGGTAAAACACACCAAGTAACAGCTGATACATACTTGTTCCCTTTTTCCGCATTTCCATTAACTAAAGGTATCCATTTAGTTCTGATCTGGAAAACAAGAGGCAGCATATGACACAAGTGTAATTAGTTTTAAATGCACTGAGTAAATGTGATATACAGTATGTGGAATGTTTGCATAGTATGAGACAAACCAAGCAGCAGGTTACTACCTTGTCTATCGTGTCCTCGTTCGTGACGTCATACACTACACACACCACATTAGCCTGAATGGGTCGGAGAAATAACAGGTGAGGTGGACTCAACAGAATTCAATAAACCTTTTATACTTTTAATCAAAATATTAGAAAAATAATACTTAATTTTGAGCTGTGCAATGTGACAGTATATATTATGTGATGACAGAAAAATGCTTATCGTTGCTCCGCTCGAATAGGCCTTTCCATGTGGTCAACTATTTATTGAATTTACAGAAAATGTGCTATATCATGATTTGTATCCTTATCTATCTAGATATGAAATGACCTACTTGGGATCTGAGATTCTGGTCATATTGCTCAGTCATAATTTAACTTCAAGATATTGCACAAAAAAACCCTGAACGTGACAAAAGGAAAGAAGAATGGAAAAATGACGGAGACTGAGTGCCACAGAGGTTATTCAGAAAATACATGGAGCATGAGAAATAACTATGCTGACTAAGATAAGGCTTAGGACGTTTATAGTGTGCTGGTTAAAAGGCTTAAATGCTCTGCTTCCTAGAAACAGTCTTAACAAAACTGTGGCAAACCTCAGAAACAATTACATTCATTTATGACTCACAGTTGCTATTTTTAATCAGGGGTGGCACAGTGTTGCTCAAGACTGTTCCAGCCCAAGTCACTCTTCAGTGGTTTGGATTTCTCATGACGTTTACAAAGTTTCAACCATTTAAAAAGGATGATGTTCAGTATGTTGATTGGTTTGTGTGGTGTGCTCACCTTGATGATCTCATCTCTAAGAACTTCATCACTCTGCTCTTTTTCTGTCAGGGTAAAGGGCAAACATAAACAAATCTCAAAGTCATGCCATTCAGACCCACATGCATCATCTGTGGCTCCAACAAAATAAACTGTATAATGGTGGCGCTACGTGTTAGCAATCAGGTCATGTTACCTGAGTAGTCCACTATGTGTGTGGGTACTTTCTCTGGAGTCACGTCAGCAGGGATGGTGATCTCTTCAGCTCTGGGGGGAACCTGACAGAGATTGCAGATTAACTCTCAACCATCACTTAATCAGGATACAGCCTCAAATAACACACATTTCTTATTTTGCATTACGCATGGACGCAGTTATGGTTTTAGTTAAATAAATATCATAAGCTGAAATGCTACGTGGTTTTCGCTTTTGGAGGAAAATGTGTCAACGACACTGACAAATGTATTAATCATTAACACCATGTTATGTCCAAGGCATTTTGAGTCATAAACTACTTTTCACTAAAATTTTAAACATTGGCCAGAAAGTTTACTGCAACCAAAGGAAACTGCAAACAAAAATTACACAGAAATTCAGTACTGGCCACACAGAACAGAGCAGAGCAGGCTGATTTCATCATGAGAAACAAAGCCCAAATATGCTGCAGAAGTCACAAATATCACAATAGTCCACAGAAACCATTCTGGATTTTTAACCAACATACTGAATACTGGAATCAACAGATAAGCCTAACTGCAATGGCAGCATGAAACAAATCTTACTTCACAGTCAGATAAACATGAAAACTTAACAACTGAGGCACTGATATCTTAAACTAAAAATTTGTATATCTCACCCTGTACTAGCACTGTATTAGCTTCAACAAAGTGAACAGCAGCAGTCAACAGCTCCTTATCTTAACTGCACACAAATGAACCAGAGTACTGACTACTGTAGAGTAACTGGAGCAGTAATTAGCGATCATTGGTCATAGTGAGTCATAAGATGCCTTCAGGGATATAACATCCTCCAGCAAACAGGAAACAACACGCAAAAACAAAGCAGTGGTCATAGTTGTATCAAAACTTACCTCTTCCGGGAACTCCTCACCAACCAGAGACATGATGAGTGAGGTCTTCCCCACCTTGGCTGTTGGAGGATACAACATGAAGTGGATGAGAGGTGCTGCCAGAGAAATACACTAAGCCACATCACAAGCTTATACTCTGTTAATGATACTGTTAGTGTACGCTTGCATGTATTAGGAATGAGAGTTTATGGGACGAATGGCCGTCAAGTACTGTGCTAAACTATGTCTCAGTTTTTTATTGTTTAAGTTTACTGATCGATACATACAAATTGCGTATTACAGTAATTATTACCTGTAATATCCTGCATGGAGGACACCGCTTTGCAATTTACAATTTAAAGTATATTTGTATCTCCTTTAAATTTTGTGTTTTTGCAAACAAACATGCATGCATGTCTTTTACTATTGTTATTCTGTCAGACTATTTATGTATTTTATATACTATGTAAGTCTTTTATGTCTGTGCTCCTGTTTTGCATGTTTTAGTGTCTAACAATTCAGCACAATGTGTGGCAAGTTTTAAATACCAGAATCAGAAATACTTAACTGATCCTGGGGGGAGATTGCTTACGTTACACGTGCTCCCATTCAAGAATAGAACATATGTATAAACATAAAGAATTACAAACACATACAATAATTAGTATGTAAAGGTGCATGTGCCTCATCTACAACGTGTAACAGCAATATATAAATCTAAAACTGTTATATATGGAAAATAAACGATGAATAGAAATACGAGAATGGATGTAAAATGGTGTACAAAAAGGTGCATCAAGCTACAATCATATATAACGGTGTCATAACAATGCTGTATGTATTGCACAGAGAGTACTTGACAACTATGTGTAAGGGTGTCCTGAATGATGTGTGTGTGGAATGCAGATGAAAAATAACCTCTTGGATAACACGGGTGCATTTACATAAAGGTTTATTAAATGTGCAGTGTCCCTCTTAAATATACAAAGTGAATATACAACATTAAAGCTAATATGTGATTGATATAGCTACAGAACGCCTAAATTCTATTATACTGAACCTTCAACCTCTAAATTAAGTTTTAAAGGAAAAATGTTTCACTTTCAATAAACCATGACATGAACGGTTGTTATCGTGTCTGATTAGTAAAGATAAGTAACGTTAATTAAAATTAGTTAGATTAACAGTTAGCTCATAAAACAATTCCCAGATTGTAGCTACCATTATTGTTAATAGCTAGCTATCTTAAGGAAAACTTTTGGAATAACCAACGATTAATTTATGTCTGTACATCGTGTAATGTGGCTTTCAGTGGACGACAGTTGATCTTGATATTTGCCAATGAAAAACACGTTAACTAATCTGTGGAAGCTAAAGCTAACTAATGTTCCTGACCGTTCACAACTTGTAACGTAAGCAAAGTTTTCTCTAAGCTAGGTTAGCATAGTGGTCATTAAGATTTGGAAAGCGCTCATTTCGTTAAAAACATACCATTTTATTTGACATTAGTTGTGCAGAGACATACATTTTCCTTTTAAGACAGTTATCGGCACCATGCCGCCAGGAGTAACCGAGGTAAATCCAGCTACAAGTTAGTAAGTTAGCTTCAACAGCTAATGTTTGCTAGTCAGTTAGCTTGTGGTCGGCTGTCAGTGCGAAGGACTTACGCTCCCCCAACAAAAGTATCCTGACGTCTTGTTTCATGTTTCCTCTCTGTTTGAAGAACAGTCAGACGCGCCGTGCTGCTACAGTGACATTTATCTTTCATTTGAATGTCAAATTTCTAGCTACAATAAAACGTGTGCCTCCCCACAGCGATATGCACCCAAGGTGAAACCATATCATTCCGGTTCACAGGGGAGACGGGGAAAACACGCCCTCCGCTGGACGAGCAATCGCACTGCACCCCACAAGACACTTCTCTGCTTTCCAACGCTGCCCATAATTATCATAACATATTTACAGCAAAATCCCTTGTTAATCATTAACTGTACCAACATTTTAGGATAGGAGACGAGACAATTAATTAACTGTCGCAGGAAAACAGCGTTGTAGAATCACTTAAACAATGGAAGTGAATGGTGACCAGTTTTCAAACGTAAAAGAAACTGGGGCCATTAAAAATGACTTAAACAGCTGTCAGAGTAATTTCCAATTGGTTTTATGTCAATCAATTAATCGTTTTAGCTGTAACTGTATAAACTATTGGGCAGTTTAATGGTTTATAAAATGTCATGTTTTTGTTATACATTAATTTGTTTTGTGTGTAAAAATCTTACGTTGTAAAGTAACTCAACAATATTTGAGTTGACTCGAGATGATTATTATTACAGAGTAAAAATAAAAAATCCACTCTAACAACACTTTCCATATTGGAAAGGCAAAATCTGCTTCAAAAATGAACAGAACGTGAATGTAAAGTTGACAGGTGAGGAAATGGACAGAAAATGGACAGCAATGCAACCGCAGTCCTCTACAGACATAACACACATACACCACACGTGCTAATTTTAGCCTAACCTGACACAAAGGATAATCATGTTGAAAGCATCATTTTGAAAGATTAGTCTAAATTTTCTGTGGTCATTTTCAATACCTGGCTCTCCAAGCCTCCACTTCTGCTTAAGACAAGAGACAGACAGATTTTCAGAATTGGTGTTTTGCCCATTACACAAGGGGTTATGTGTATTATACAGCACAAACAAGAAAGAAATGGAGAGGATAATGTGAGCCCACAACAATGTGGTTTCACAATAGCTGCTGCTTTTCACAGTCCCAGTGTTTGTTTACCATCTTTGCTCATATTTCAGTATCAAAACAGGTCCATAATGTTCAATAATCTGCTGAGAGGTCTTGTTGTCTACTTCCAGGCAATTTTGTATTAAATTGAATGCTCTCATCTTCCTGAGAAAGGTTCACATGATATTTCTGAAAACTGCTTGATCGTCTTTGGCATATATATACAGTACTGGTAGTGTTGCACATTGGGACCTAAATCAAAGTATTTGACACATTTTTTGTGGTAAGGGTATGTGTATTTCATTTCATGAAGAACATGCTGCATTTTTTAAAAACAGCATGTCAAAAACATCTTGTAAAAAAGCATATTCTGCCTGAACTGTGAGTAGCTGAGTTTGCAGCACCAGGTGTCATCATTCTTTCAACAAAGCAGTGACGGAGGTGGTATCTACAGTGTGAATGCAACATTTCTGAATTCAGTGCCATGGCAACTGTCATTCAAATTGGAAAGCCTGAATTCAAGCCTTTGTGAAAGAAAGAAAAAATACAAACCTCTCGGTAACAGTCTACTTTTGTATGTGTGCATGTACCATTCATTTGTCCATTACTGAATGTAATTTTACATGCTGCTTTTTATTTAAACCCCATTCTAAACCCAGAGAAACAAAAAAACAAAAAAACAAACAAACAACTGAAATAAATAGTCAATCACTAGAAGTGACAGGACACACAAACAATCCCTTCAACATATTTTAAAACTATACACATGAAAGATAAAATCAGATGTGGCAAATTTTCTCCACAAATTATAACTATTTCCCTAAAAATATCTGATTGATTAAAAAATATCTATGGAACAATATAATTACACAAAGTAACAATATAAACTAGGCACTTGTGAAATAAACCTGTAAGGTTTGTAAGGTCAAAACCTCTCAGAGGCCCTGCACCTCCCACAGCAGGATCTCATTATAAGCTACAGTGAACAGGAGCATCCCAGAGGGAGAGAAGTGACACGTCTGCAGTGAGTCACTGTGCTGCATGAAGTCCTGGAACCTGCCGCTGGTTGACTTGATCAACTTCAACACTCGCTCTGAGGATTAGAAACACAGTGAGAAATTAATTACAGACGGCCTTCAAACTTACACTACTGAAATCTATATTTTTTCCTCAGAACCATATAAGATAAAATAAACTTTATTGCACATTTTCCACACTGGGGAAATTCACTTGTTACAGCAGCTCAAGAGTTCAAACACAGAAGTAGAAAAAGAGTGAGTGTTAAAGATATAAATAAAAATAAAATATTACAAATATAGTATAAAAAACAACATACACCTTTCACAATACAGATATATTAAAAACAAGATCCGAGTTTACCTTTTGATCCCACAGCTATGAGTTGACTCTTACGGGAGAGGCTGAGGCACGAGGCCCAGTGGAGCAGAGCAATCTTTTTTATTATCTGTGGCCAAAAAACAAACAGCCTACTGTATGAGATTATACACACATACTGTACGTATTTGTGGATATTCTGCCAGCAGCTGGAGGAGTGAATCAGGGGGAGTTGTGCTACCTGTTTTTTAGCCAGGCTGTAGAAGGACAGCTCTTTCTCTACTCCGTAGCCAGTGTAGACCACCAGGCTGTGGTCTGTTGGGCAGAAGGCAGCCAGGCTGGGAGGTGGGCTGTCATCCTGAAGCACACAAATTTGAACAAAAACATTAGATTTATAATGGTCAAACATGGACCGAGCTTAACATGCAGACTGGAGGCTGACTTTGTTTCAGGAATCCCAGGGAATAGGAGTTAATTTCACCAATCATCATGGGACTGGAACAGGACAGGAAAAAAGTCAATAGAAGCGGCAATCATAATTACGTATTTACATAATTACATAAAGTTGTTTTTTAATATATATACATATATGTATATGTATACACACACACACATATATATATATATATATATAAATATGCAGTTGTAATATGAATAAACACTATTTTCTTAATTTTGATCATAATGCATTTCATTCTATCGTCTTTTTCATCGTATCCATCTGCTCTAATGGTTGGTTGCCGTGCATGATGTGTGTGGACTGTGGACTGACAGAAGCTGGGATGGGACAGGAGTTATTCTCCTGAGATAGGGATGAGATGGGATATATTTTCTTTTTTTCCCTTGGTTATGGGATAGGGACAGAGACTAGCATTTTTGTCAGAGTGGGATGGGATAGTTTACACTCAGTGTTTCTCACCATAACACAATGTGTGCATCCTTTAAGTCTAATCATCATGTTGAATCCATTTCCCTCCTTTACATCCTGCGTTGTTCACATCCATGTTTGAGATACGGCCACATTATATTTCCATCATGTGTTTTCTGATTTGCTGTGATCTCTAGCTGACTCTG
>JAJHUR010074018.1:0-11915 GCA_027495735.1 Lutjanus campechanus
ACATCTAGCCTGTATTATACATATCTATATATATGCCACTACCGGATCAACTACCCATTTGTGCATGTGCGGCGGCATGCGCGATGGTAAGTCTACTTGGACAAGACCAGACAAGACCGTCTCTGGCCGTTGCCAGAGATGTTTCAGGGACTTTGAGTCATTCTGCGCTGCAGATGCGTTAATTGCGTTAAAATTTTTAATCAGATTAATCATGATGATGGATTAATCCGCGTTAACGCGTTAATTTTGACAGCCCTAAATATATATATATATATATATATATATATATAAACCATGCAGCTATGTAATATAGCTGCAATTATAAAGTGGAAGAGGAGAGCTATTGCCTGATGATATTAGGGCCTGTCAAATTGCAACAGAAACCACAGAGTAATAAGTCCTTTATAGACCTACTACACAAATAATGGTAATGATTAAAGCACAAATTCAGATTCTACAATCCCATTCGGTTGGAAAATCAGCTGTGTGAAGATAAATAGAAAATATCAGTCCAATGTAATTCTCAAGGATAAAGCAACATTACAATAAAAGGTTATAAAGAAGCCTTTGAAATCCAGCCTCTTTAATCTATCCACCAGTATTGTGCTCATTTTCCTGCTGTACTGCAGCACACCCCCATCCTTCCTTTATTTCTCTGGATGTCTCCAGAGGCCTCCACTTCAGAACAAAAACGGCATTAATGAACTCTTTAGCCTGCGCAAATGCTTTCAGGGAAAGAAGAGTACAAAAAATACCTCTTAATGCTTTGTTTTTTCTCTTGATTTTCTAAAACGATCAGAGACAATCCTGAGTCACTAATTTCTGGCAGTGATAGGAACATTTTGACTGCTTTATCCCCACAGAGTTGGGCAAATGGCAAGAGGGAGGCATAGAGAGCAAGATCATTCTGCTTTGACTGTCAGATAGGGAGAATGGCGGGACTTGAATGAGCTTGGGGGCCCGCACTCTGGATTCTCTTTATAGCTCTGCCATCCCATGCAAAAAGGAATTTTGAATGTAGCTCCTACATATTTAATACACAACTTGTTTCACAGATGTTTCTCCAGACATTTTCTGCCTCATAAAAGAGGTTATATTATTTTTTAATAAGCCAACATCTCCTGTTGTTATGAGGATAGGCTATGAAGCCCATCAGGGTTGCTTTGATGTGAACGTTGACAGATAGATGAATAAACTGGAATGACAGGGCAAAGGGATGCAAACACAATGCTTACATGCAACTTTGCGTGTGGTAATGCATGACGTTGGTAAGTTCAAGAAAAGTCCTACAATTACTTCTGTGCAAACTTAATACACAGTTTATACACCTGCACAACAAAAGAGTCCTCTGTGGTAATCAGAGGTATAAATGTATAAAGTTGTCTTTCACTGAATTATATAGTCTTATTAATTGATTAATCAGCAACATTAATCAACAACAATTTTGATTGTTAATAAGTCATTTAGATGATGTTTCAAACAAAATACAAAAAAAATTTAAAAAAAATAAATCATTTTTCCATACCTTCAGATGTGAAGCTTTGCTATTTATATTTGTCACATAAGATAACAAACTTAGTATTTTAAAAGAGCCACAATGTTCTTTGTAGAAGAAAGAAAGTAGTTTCGGAGATTCTAGTGGAGAAAGGAAGTAGTTCTTACATGAAACTACTCACTGGTTTTTGGAAAGAGACGCTGCTTTTGAATTAAAAAAAAAATTTTGGTTATTTTTGGTCTTTTGAGCATCACAAGCTGAAGGCCATTCAGTCCCATTATATTGGAGAGAAGAAAGACATCTCTATGGTCAATTACTCCAAGACTCCGCAACTTAAACCAAAAAAATCTAGATAGTAAATAGCACTACAGGGCATAGGAAAAATATATAGTTTTGATTCTTTGGTCTTTAAATTAATCAGCATCTATTCTGATAATTGATAATTAAGTTTGAGTAATTTTGTAAGAAAAAAAGTCAAGAGTCTCTGACTTCAGCTTTTTAAATGTAAATATTTGAATTTTTAAAATATTTCTAACACTGAACAAGATTTTTTATTATTCGCTGACATTTTATAGTCCAAACAACTAATCAATAAATCAAGAAAATAATTGACGGATTAATTGACAATTAAAATTATAGTAACTTGCAGCCCTAAAGGGGGTGTTTGTAGGGCAAAACAAACACATCACTACATTGAGGTCTGGCAGAGTGATGGGTGTTTGTTGCAGTCCAATATGCTAGAACAAGCTCAATCTGGTCAATATTTTTGTGACTGATCAATTAGTTGGTTAATGGATCATTCTGGGGTTCAGCAACCTGTGGCTCTGGAGCATCATTCAGTGGCTCCCTGTGATTTTGACAAAAACTTATGTGGAAATGAACAATGGGTATTTTTTTAACCTATACACTTAATTAAAAAAAATATACATCAATTAAAATGTTTGTCATAGCCTACTTCTAATTTTGTCTGTGGCTAGTCTTGAGTTTCCCTAGGCCAAGAAAGGAAAAGTCTCGGAGGAAAATTTAATTTAATAGTGGCTATTAATACTTATTATTATAGTAATAGTACAGTAATCGATAATGAAAATAATAGTCGTTGAAGTCTTATGTGTAACATTCTGAGAGACTAAGTAATTTAAATTCATTCATGTGGCTAATGTATGTTTCACTGTCAAGCACAGTGTGATGAGCCCATATCACCTATAACAATCATACAGTTTATACAAAATGACTGACTGTATATAATGACTGTATAAATAATCACTTAAGACAAAATGGCATACAGACATGCACACACTTTCATATGTCACAACATATTTGAATATTGACATTTTTCAATTTTTATTGCATATGTGGAAAAAAATATATCACTGTACATCCATTCAAGTGCTGTTGTGCAGATTAGCTCTGAACATCCAGGCCTGCAGTTCAAATGCTTATAACCAGCACAGCATCACTTAGCTATCTTTGCCTTGAGGTCGATTGTTAGGCAAACATAAAAATATATGTGATGTGTAGGCTGGGGCCTCTCTGTGTGGTTTCTGCATATGTCAATCCCATGTATGTGTGGGTTTTCTCTGCATCTTCTGGTTTCCTCTCGCAGTCTAAAGACAGGCAGATTTGGAGGACTGTAAACTTACAGCAAAATTGCCTGAAGGTGTTAATTTGAGTGTGAATATGTTTGACCTGTTCAGACTGTATCACAGCTCTCTCCTAATGTGTGTTGGGGCAAGAATGTCCTCAAGCCCAGGTTAAAAAGAACTGTTGTAGATGGATGGACAAAAATGGTCATATTTTTTAGCAGCTAAAGACACTGTAAATCTCAAAATAAACAGACTCTCCTAAAGAAGTAGTTGAGAGTTGACATTTTGCTGGCTGGCTGCTCTGTTTTACCTGCAGGCTTTATGGATGGAAATCTTGAAGCTGTTTTAGTATATCACTGAACACACTCAATACTTGAACCCTGATCCTCTTTAGTGTCTGTATTTACTTGGATTCAACTTTATACAGTTTCTTTTCTTGGGACTAGCTGAGGTGAATTGGACTACACACTTGATGCACTATACTGTGCATTTTTCATGCTGTTACATTCATCAGTTTGATTTAGTGATTTAGTGCAGTTTTTAAGTACCACAATAACTGAATGTAGTCTGAATCTAATCATTCTTTTAATTTAAAACTCTAAACTAAACTCACTGATTTAATTACACATCTTAACACACTGGATTGCATGAGACTATTTTTAAAAGAAATTTAGAAATCCATTTATAAACCCAGAAATGGCAAAACTCCTCCACACAAAAGAGCAAGATACATGCAGCTTAAAAGAGAAAAAAACTTTCATCACCTTGTCAAAGCTGCAGTCACGGGTTTCTGGGTCTCTGCTCCACTATTCTATGTATCTAACTCTTAAATCCTATTATACTTCCTTAAAGACTGGCTGCTTGCAATGAATAGGCCTACAATATACTTTTCTGGTTTTGCATAGTGGCCAATTTTTTAGTAGGTGGCTATTTCTCTCCCCCAGCTTGGAGAAGCCTTTGAGGACCACCTTTTGAAAGTGTTGGAAGTTTATTATAAGCCTTTTAGCAGAGTGGATTCATGCTGAGCTGTGAAAGTGCTGAAGGAGAGCATAACAGGTCTGCCTGTACAGCAGCTTCCAGAGCTCAGGAGTAGGTTTGATCGCTCTGAATTGTTTAAACTACCACACTACATACATCTTCCCTGTGTGTTTTTCCTGAAAGAGTCTTCAGGGATGGAGAGAGTGTAGACAGCATTGCAGTTGTCTCATTTAATTTCAGGATCTCTCTTTGAAAAGTAGCTGAACATTGTCTAAGAACAGAAAACCACACTGCAAAAGATGATGGGGCCTTCATTTGGGAAACATGAGACGCTAACAGTGCGCTCTGCACACAAATCATTAACCCATAATCATTAAAAAATCAATTCCACCAGTATGCCACCTTTCTCATATTGTGCTGAACCTCTTTTGCATAACACAGGTCTCACTAGCCTCAAAGCTCAAAAATCCATCTAAATCCTGTCTCCTCCCTTTCATGAATGAAATTAGAGGGTGAATCTGGTGAAATGAAGACTCTTAACTTTCGCAACTGATCCAGTCAATCTATTAATGGAAAGAGCTGCAAATCCCAATATTTTGTACAGGATATAATAATGGAGTTAGAATTAGACCATGGAAGATGGAAAGTTGTCATTAGGGGATATTGGGGGTTGTGAGTGAGGGCCAGCGGGTTTAAAGGGGCTGAGGCTTCAAACAGGGATGTTACAGCTATAATATATTCCTGTTTCTCCTTTAGAAAACAGAGTAAAAGTACCTTACAAACCAAGGCTGCACAGTTAAACTAATACTATTCCTGATCACGATTTTGGCTTCCCACAATTAAATCAACATGATCACCTGCAATGTTGATGCTTAAAATGCATGGTCTTTTCATAGAAAACTCTGCTGAATATCTAATCAAATGCTTACTAAATAAACAGCTAGCCACCCTTCAGTGGCAGCCAGTGCAATATTTCCTGGATGTTGCAGCTGCAGTTAAGTTTTTAAGAGTAATATACAACAGAGAGTAGATGGGCAAAACAAAAATCAAATGTCTGGAGCAGAGAGGGTGAAGAGCAAGTGCCTCATCCATTGTGTTTCATATTTAAGGAAAAATGGACGCAGTGCTCAGTTAATTTAATTTTGGGTAAAAAGTTTTGGTACAGTTTTATTACATGTGCTTCTAGGAGATGACCTGTGAATAAGGACCAGTCTTCTTTTGATGCACAGATTAGTACATTAGCGGTGAAATGGAAGTGTAAGCAGTCGTCTATTTAAATTTGAAAGTGAAATAAAAGTATTTTGGCCCTAAAATCATCAAATAATAATGATAAATAATCATGATCTCAATATTCATCATAATTGTGACTATTATTTTGGCTATTATTGTGCAGTCTTACTGCAAACATGCAAAACAGACACACACACTTCACTTGCACGCATGAAGTATGAGTGGAAAAATACTTATATGTTGTAATATGTAGGCAGCAATGTTTACCCAAGATGCCTGTCACATTTCCCTTTAAGTTCCACCTGAAGTGGCAGGTCTTCAAACAGTTAGTTCCACTGCAGCCACATTTACAATATTGTTTTGAGTTGTTGTGACAATATTTCTTGCATTTTACTAGCATATTCATTACATATTTAAAGATGATTGATTTGGTGACAGATTTCAAGATTCAACACTTCATTGCCATATTAACGTGGTCGCTTTGAATTTGCCTTGGTGAACAGAAAAAGACAAATACTAAAACTGCTCAATCATAGGGCACAAATACATTACATGCTAAAAATAACAATGTATAGACTCAAAACATAACATAAAACAAACATAATTCTTTTCAATAATCACTTATGACCCACTAGAAGTGTGTGATGGTGGCTATATCTGTCCTGCCCTCTGCTATTTTTTAGGGATACTTTACCAGCCCAAAAAACTGGTATTTGACATCCTGGGAATGGGACATAACAATTAACTATCTTTTTTTTTTTTAAGTTATTTTTTTGGCCATTTTGTGCCCCTATTAGATAGGACAGCTGAAGAGTGGACAGGAAGGGGGGCAGAGAGAGGGGGGACGACACGCAGCAAAGGGCCGAGGGCGGGAGCCGAACCAGCGACCGCTGCAGAGGACCACAGCCCCAGCACATGGGACGGATGCTCCACCAACCGAGCCAAACCTCCGCCCCATAACAATAAACTATCTTTCTGGTGTGTTTATGAACAGCTTGGCCAAACCCTACCGATTCTACCTGCAAATTATAACACAGATAATATCCAACTGACACAATAATCATAAAATTTTAAAAACATATATACAGTAATCATAAAAGCAGCTTTTTGGCTGTACTTATCTATCTTGTTTTGATTATTAAAGCATGGTGTGTTGTCTTCTTTGATATTTATGATACATTTCTAAATATTGTATATTAACAGAAGGAAGCATTCATTTTCCAGCTTTACAGACGCTGGAAGAGAAGTGCTGAAAACAAACAAGAAAAAGTTTAATTGTCTATGTAAAGACAAAGTCAGTAATACATCGTTAGATGTATGCAATTGACAATACATTACAGGCATCTGTATACATTCAGGCCAGGGAAAAGTACATTTCTTACTTCTTACTTCCATCTACCCTGGTAAAAATAGAATTGGCATGTACTGTAAATATACTGGAGAGGTGAAAAGAGCTGATGATGGACATTGGCAGACCAGCTAGAATGGCAGCGGATCATCTCCAGCAGCTGCAATGGAGCCAGAACGCAATGCAGCAAAGTTATTCCAAAACCTTAGTTGTGATATGTCATTGAATTGAGTTGTGCAGTATTGGCCCAGGAACTAAATGACTGATTTGATTGGCTTTTGTATATGAATGTGCATCATCCCTCACCGAGTTCCAACTGTAAACTGGAAGAGATGAATGACGAGTGCCATGTTAATTCATGAAGCAGTGCTTCTGTAAGTAGCAATCGTCATTCAAAGTGGCGATATCCAGCCAGTGCGGACACATCCCCTGTCATTATCTGCATAATATGCTGACAAGATTAGAGATCCGGATTTTGTTAAATCCAGCTTGGAGTTGCACCACTGTCCTTCATTTACTGCAGAATTAAATCACAGTGCTGCTCTGACAAACTGGTATGCTAAGAAACTTTTCTCAGGCAAGCACTTAAGCTATAATCAGTTGTAATTTCTTTATTTCTTCAGATTTTACCATCATGACAGGTTAAAATGTTTCATCGTTGGTACTGAGCCACAACATATGAAGGAGCAAAATGGTGCTAACTGTCATGAGGATTTGGCCTTTCTTTCTAATGAAGTAATCTACAGTTGCAGAGCCTTCTGGGCCTGTATAAACTGAGCAGTGTGCCTTGTTACAGTATGTTACCATGACTGAAATATATAGTTGGGTTATTAGAAAAAAAGTACCTTATTCTGACGAAAATGAAGATTTCAATATTTTGGATTCAGTTTTCATTCAAAAAGCACTGCATCAATGATAGATTAGTAATGCCAGCTGGGCCATAAAGGATATTGTTTTCTACTTAGGCCTTGTCCCAGTTCACCTCCTTGTCCTTTTTTTAAGAGTCACCCTCCAGAAATAGATTTGTGAGTGGTAGGGGTACAGGCTGTCTTTTTTTATGCTTGTGGTGTTTAATAGCAGGTTGCCTTCAGTTTAATGTTGCTGAACTGTTGCTGTCCATCTTTATTCTTCAGCTATTCAGAAGTTGTTATGAGTAGCCCTTGATGCCAAATACAGTGGAAGTGAAGTGGAGGGAGACGGGAAGGGCTAAAATGTCATCTCACAGAGTGATTTGTATTGGGAAACCACTATGTTTGACATGAATGGAATGGATAATCAAAAAGGGGAAAGGTCAAAGGCAAGAATGAGGGAAGGACATTACTCTTTCCTGTATTTGATTATCATGAAGAGATAAGTACTGCTCTAAAAACTAAGTTTGAAACTACATTTTCTCTCCACTATAGCCTCTTCTTGATTATTTACCAAGTGACAGCAAGTTCAAACCTTGGAAGGGGTTCAGTATATATTTTCACTCTCTTTTTCTACCTTTGGGGCTGCTTCACTTACAATAAGACAGAAACTGGCACAAACTCTTAGATCTGGATACTGCAGGCTTTCTTGTAGTACCAACATATTAACTGAGTCAGCACCCATATCCCAACACTGTGAAAATCACATAAACTTTCTTATCATAGATTTTGACCAGTTTACCTTGAACTGGGATAACATTTGTGAAGTGGTGAGCCAAGATTTTGTAAGCTGGCTGCTGGAATTTGCTCCCATTTAAGCACAGTAGCATTAGTGAGGTCAGGTACTGATATTGAGTGATAAGGTGTGGCTCACAGTTGTCGCTCTAGTTCATCCCAAAGGTGTTTCAGTTTCAGCACAGATAGAGCAGAGAATGAATACAGTAGTATCCGCACACTGCTGTGTCGACTCCTGTGGCTTCACCTCCCGTAAAAAGAGATAACACCTCGTCAACAAACACAAATCCAAAGCTCAGAGCAGTGTACAGAGTCTTTTGTCAGTCTGTTTCTGTTGTAGATGCGACAAGGGATGGGTATTGTCAGGACTTTATCAATGCTGATAACGATACTGCTTATTGATAAGATTTTTATCAATACTACTGTCCATAATTTGTTGCAAAAATAAAGACACAATATGAAAAGATTCAACAGTCTTTTAACAGGGATAACTGGTAACTGGGGTTGAGGGCTGTTGTCATTTCCCTACAGTTTAAGATACAACAGTAAGCAATACTAAAATAGTTATCTCTAGTTATCTCACACCTAGCACTTTGTGATTTATGGTATGCTACAGCAGCTATTGGCTTCTGAGCAAACCTAAACCAACTGGACTCCACTGTAGTGAAGGGCTGTAAATATATCACAATAAACTGGGTGATAGGTCTGTGACATTCTGCTGTTTTTTTCCTAGCAATGGACAATGGGTTGGACTTGGGTGTATTGACTTCTTCTGTCCACTGACAAAGCTGTGACTCCTTCTTGACCGACATTGTCTATGGAATTATTTAGGATCATAAATCGGTGCTTAAAAACGGTGGTAACTAACCCTGAAGTAATGGCTACAGAATTATTTTGTAATGACAGTGAGGTGTACCTTGACTTGACAGAGTTGACAGTCATGTCCCATCTGCATGAGAGCCGGGAGGCTGCACTGGGCAGTAGCGGTGGGAGTTTCTGGGTTCCTCACGATTCGATTTGATTACAATTCAGAGGACAACAATTTGATGTTAAAACGATTCTCGGTGCATCTCGATGCATCTCAGTGCATCAGAATCTTAAACTTAAAGCCAAGGCGTGACATTTGGATTTTATTTATCTGCAGCGGCTCACGTTCAGCCATCCACACCAAAACTCAACTCAACTTAACTGCATTAATGAATGAATTAATCAATTTGAAAGAATCCTACAGTTCTCTGCCTGTATGACAATAACAAAATTAGGAGTTTGAGTGTTTTGCTGAATGTGGTGTTAAAAACGTTATGTCTCAAGCAGTGGAGAGCAGCTTCACTGCTGTACTGTGAGCTTGGTCGAAGTTGTTTAATCCTGCAGTGTGTGTCTTTGAGCCACTCTCGTTTGTTACTGTTGATCGCTGCTCCGTGATCGTCTGGATGTCTCTGGGTAATGGTGAATAGTATTCATAACACACTTGACGTTTGTTTCGCAAATGCAATCATGCAGACACTAAATCAAAACATGATTGCAACCGCTGCCTTTTGAGAAGATGAAGTACATCTCCCTGTTATCTGCTGATAATGCTAGTGTGTGCGTGCTGTAGACTGTCCAGGAGCAGCGCTGCCTTCGCAGCTGAGTTCCACCCTTTTTGCTCCATCAACTTCATGTTAATTGACATTAAGAAAATAGATTTTTGACTTTTATGAATCAATTCAGAATCATTCACGTCGGTATCGCAATGCATCCAAGAATCAAATATTTCCCCCAGCCCTACTGAGCAGCAAGGAAAAGACATTAAGTGAGCTGCAGCAGCTACTTTACTGAAGCAGTTAAACAGACTGCACTGCTTTAGATTTATAGAGTACTGTATTTGTAAGGTTTTCATGTGGTTTCTGATGTTACCCATTTTATATGCAGCTGCTCTTTTTCTTTTTTAATCATATATTGCATTTAGCTTAAACATTTAGCCCTGCCAGCTAGCACAGAATGTAAACACCCAGTTATGCAATATCAAGTGTTTTGCTCCAGCAAAAATAGCCCTGGCATGTGCTGTAAATATATTGGTTAGTTGTGTGATACAGCATTGAATTGAGATATGTAATAAAACTATCAACTATCACGCTAAGCCATGCCATCCTGTCAAAGTGCACATCTCTTAAAAAGTTAGTTTACTGTGGCCACCTCCAGGTGCCTGGCACAGCAAACTTAATCCACTTTCAGGGAGGTCTCTGCTCCCTGTGCATTATTGGCCCAGACACTAGCGACAGATTTGATTGGCTTTTGTATATGAATGTGCAGTGTCCCTCACTCCCAGTTCCAGCTGTAAACTGGAAGAGATGAATGACATGTGCCATGTTAATTCATGAAGCAGTACCTCTCTAAATAGCTATTGTCATTCAAAGTGGGGATAAATTCAGCCAGCGTTGACACATCCCCCATCATTAGCAGCTGCAGCGGTCACTTTGCTAAAGCAGTCAAAGCAGTCATACATTGTGTTTAGCTTCAGTTTCATAAGGTTTAGTAATGTGAACCCACACTTTGAACATTTAGCCCTGTCAGCCAGCACAGCACAGAATGTAAACACACAGTTACACAATGTCAAACAATAACAGCCTGATGCTGGCAGCTTCGTCATCATTAGGGGACGGAAAGGTGTTTAAAAATGCCAGCTTCATTTGATTCTAATTAAAGCTACATAAATAGCGATAGCAGCATTGTTTGTCCAGGACCTTATCAGTATTTTAGTACTTTCAATCAGGAATCAGTACCCCTTTAGTATCAGCACTCGATACCCATCTGTAGATGTGACTCTGAGATAAGCGGACCTAACTAGCCACCTGGAGTCAAGAGACACGATGACAGTTCCATAAAATGTGGCCCATACATCGGCCACTTTAGGTAGGTACACCTTGCTAGTACTGGGTTGGACCCCCTTTTTCCTTCAGATCTGCCTTAATTCTTCGTGGCATAACTTCAACAAGGTGCTGAAAAAATTCCTCAGAGATTTTGGTCCATATTGACATGATAGCATCACACAGTTGCTGCAGATTTTGTCGGCTGCACATCCTTGATGCGAATCTCCAGTTCCACCACATCCCAAAGGTGCTCTACTGGATTGAGATCTGGTGACTGTGGAGCCCATTGGAGTACAGTGAACTCATTGCCATGTTCAAGAAACCAGGTTGAGATGATCTGAGCTTTGTGACATGGTGCGTTATCCTGCAGGAAGTAGCCATCAGAGGATGGGTAGGGATGCACCGATCCACATTTTTTCACTTCCGATCCGATCCCGATACCTGAATTTGGATATCTACCAATACTATTCCGATACCAGTGCTTATTATTGTTATTACTGATTTTATATGAGGCTGTAATAGGGCTGTGCGATTGCCTCTAAATTTCAAATTGTAGATTGTCATTGCTCTAGATTGCCAATACACGATTAAATTGGCAAGGGGGCAGGGGCGGCACGTGTCTTATGTTGATCGCTACCAGATCGCTAAAAGATATAGGCTATAGCCTAGGCGCGCGGCCCCTGCGTTCAGTCAGTGACGTAGCCGGTAGCCGGCCGCTCCCCTTCGTTTTGGGCGAATATTCGCGAGTTGTTGCACGCGAGTAAATTCAACAACCGCGGCCGAATTCGC